>CAIGRN010004525.1:0-14308 GCA_903798345.1 Fraxinus anomala | reverse complement strand
ATAAAAACTTGAACCCACACGATTCCTTTGAATTATATAAAACTTGACTACAATATTATTTGGTAAATATTGTTAATTTTTACAATAAAATTATATATGTTTAATTTAAACAAAATAATTGTTATATTTAAGTTTTAGACTTTGTTTGATTCTTTTTTTAATTTCTCTCTTCTTTTCAACAAAATATTTTTCAATAAAATAATATACATATAAATTCAAAAATTTTCATTATTTTTAAATACACATTCTCCATCAAATCACTATTTCAAAATGCATTTTTTTGCCAAAAAAAAAAAAAAATCATCAAATAGAGCTTTTAATATTTTATTGCTATCAATGGTTGACGGTCAACGGCCGCCCGTGCTGGCTCAAAATCCTGGATCCGCCACTGTGTGTGCATCCAGTTTAATTGATGTAATTGGAAGAAGAAACATTCTAACATTTAATTGGACCATCATTCGTTGGAAGAAGAAACAATCCAATTCCATTTCCTGCTTCAAGCAGGTAATCCACGGCTTCCACCATTCTTTGTTTTCTTCCATAAACCCATTTTAGCATTTAGTCATGAACCCATCCAGCTCTTCACAGGAGAATCTGCAAACACAAAAATCATTTGTAAGACCAACTATTCGTGGACAAAATTTTGATGATAAGCCACTATGGAATCATGTCAAAGTTCTGGGTACAACAGCAGGTGGAGGAGGAAATCGCACTTGGAATTGCAACTACCGCAGCAAGAAAGTAACTGGATCATATTCTAAAGTGAGGACTCATTTGCTAAAACTTTCTAATCATGGGGTTCAACCTTGTAAGGTTGTGACTGATGATATACTGTGTGAGATCACGAGGGAACACGAGCAAGCTGAATCACAACATCAATACAATGAAAGAAAGAAGGCAAGAATATATTTCTCTACCCAATGGTTCGGATTTATTATAGAAGAAACGAAAAAAGGAAGGAGATGGACCTTTAGAAAAGTCATTCGACATGGCACAGAGAGATGTAGCTGATAGAAAGGTCGCCCGTATGTTTTATGCAAGTGCTTTACCATTCAGCTTTGCAAAATCTCTCTACTTTAGACTATACTCCCGAACATTGGCCAATACAACGTGGCAGGTTACACTCCTCCTCCATATAACAGACTGCATACTACATTGCTTGCCCAAGAAAATGAGCATATTAATAGAAAATTTCAACCCACAAGAGATGATAAGTGTAGTTTCTAACTTATTTGGAGTCCTAAATGATGATATTTTGTTATTCTTTAGACGAATTAGTGCCTAATTTGTTATTTATTACTTTCATTAGGAAAAACTCGTGTTTTGAAGAAGAATTAGAAGATAGAACGAAAAAGGGGCTCGATTAAAGCATATTCATTTTCAGGGACTAAAGTGAAACTACTTTAAATGTGTGTCCAACCTTATGATGAAGAGTCGAGAGTGCTCCGAGTCAATTGGATAAAGAAAAATGTCAAAGGGATCCAATATAATCAAACAATCTATTTAGAAGATGATGTATGAATCAAAGTTGTAGCCATTTGAGTTATGTTTTCAACACACTTTGAATCACTTCATTTGGACAGCATGAACGAAAGATATGATCAAAATACTGAAAGCTGTCCGACGAAGAAACCATGCGTACGCATGGGTCTGCAGGCCTAGCCTACATGAGGTACCAATTCTTCCTCCCTTAGACCTCCCTTAGACCCCCTGTTGACCTAAAAGTCTCTATATTCTATATATTTTGAAGGCGAAGAATATGGCTTGATCATCAATCCAAGGCGAATTGTGTAAGAGTCTTGAAGATTGTTCAACCCCTTTCAAGATTTCATTCAAGATAGTGGATATCTCTGCTTTCTTCCATTTTTTCTTGTTCCGGGTGATATTTCTCCATCTTTCTTGAATAATTTAATTATTAGGACGACTAGTTAGTTTTTCTATTGTATTGGATGATTGAGGAACCCTATTTTTATTTATTTTAATTCAAGACTTTAATTTAGTTATTTCTTGTGATTTATTGATTGATTGTGCATTTTCATTGAACTATTTGATTACTTGATCACTAATTAGATAGTAAGTTGCTTGTTGTAGTATGGGGATACTCACAATAAATTTAGAACGCTACAAAATCGACACATGGGCAATAGGTATTAGGGATAGTATCTATGACATGTGTAATCATGTGTGATAAATTCTGTGAATCAATGCATATTTTTCATATGAATTCGAAATAGGAATAGGATCGGGTCGTGTTAAACATAAGTTTAATATATCTTAAAAGAATATTAAATAGAAGTGGATTATCGATTGTTTTGAATGTATGTAATTAACTAGATTATTAATTGACAATTGAAATAAATGGAAAATAGGGGGAATCATGAATCCAATACAACTCATTCACACATTAGATAAAATACATTTTAATCGCTTTATTAGATTAGGATTAGTATAGAAAACATCGCAACTCTTTTGATATCATCACACTTCGAATTAAATGGTAGCTATCGAACTACAAATTAGACATTATTCCTCAAGGGAACATACTCTTAACTCACAAATTTTTTTACTTGTATAACGATCCCGTACGCTTGTGAGTTTCACGCGAACAAAGGACTCATGGAGGAAAAAAAGGGGGGTATCGATCGTGTCTGATGGATGGTCAGATAAGCAGAAGAGACCTCTTATAAATATTATGGCTGCTTCCTTATAAAGTAAATAAATTGATGTTGTTTACAGCTCCGCAGCCTGCAGGCCATGCAGAAGTGCAAGAACCAAAGCTAGGCATGAAAATATCAGAATGAGGAATTCGTGAAGCCCCAAAGGGTTTTTTGTATCACTTATCTGAATTTAGATATAGTATGTCTTGTTGGAAGTACTTACTTCCGAGCAGAAATATTAGTCGGAAGTCCAAAGGTTTACTAGTAGTATATGTTCTGAATATGTATGATTCAACCTGAATTGATGTGTAAATGAACTGCTTGTTTGATTGCAATTCTGTGCCTTGTGCTTGTTAATTACCAAATTCCATTTGGGGCGGAATCTTCCTTACGAGAAATACCTGGGTACGGGGTACCCAATGTGGTGAGGCCACCTCCTCGTAGGACGGTATCCTACCCAAATATCTCTCCTTTCTTACCAAGTCATTTACTGAAATGAAAAAAATCGATTAATGCTGTAGAATTCAAGGAAGAAAGCAGAAAAAGTATATATTTTGAACAAAATTGAACAGCAATGAGAAGAAACCTTATATTAACATAATCAAAACTACATGCATTGCAACCTTAAAACTCTACATATGCCAAAATTAAGAATCTTGTTCAGATACCTGGAGGTATACCATTTGAGTGTATCCATTAAATACAGAAGTGTGAAGTCCGTCTTCAACAATAGGATTTGGTGCACGTGCAGGATCATATCTCGTCTGATGAGTTAGTGAGGCCCGGCCACTGGGTGTGGCTCTAGTACCGACTCTACAAACCTGCTGTTTTGAAAATGTTCAGAGTACAATATTGCCTTGTTACTGTGGTTAAAATTGTCTCACATTAGACCTCTTACACCCCCACCATGTTTCTCCAAGTCCACATAGTTCCTCTATATTTTCTCCCAGAATTTCTTCCTTCCAAATCGTAGCATAGCTTCATCACTAAATCCAAAGCATCTATGGCCACCACCTGGTCGAAACATAAATGTTTAAGAATAAATTTATTTTGAGCAGTGAACCAAATTTAATACAAGGAGTTATTTTAACTATACCGTTAAAGAACTGTGGTGAAGCGTAAGACTTACTTTTCACAAAAAAATGTGTTCGGTAAAAACAGTAACTTGGAAAACAAATTGTGGCAATAGCCAAACATGCCACACCCTTTGACATGTAATCTATTCTTTCTTATTTTCGTATGCATATCATCTACGTATTCCGAGTTAGCCAAATAGCATTTCGTTTCAAAAATCAACAAGACAAACTTCTTATGTCTTTAAATATGGGATAGGTAGAATATCCATACAACGAAATTTGGCAATTTGTAACCTATGTTTTGCCTGTCAAAACAAGGCCATTTAAAATTTAAAGACCTACGAACGGAGTGGTTGGCTTGGCAGATGGGGCATTCCCCACTGAATTTGAAGATTTATCCTTTGAGAAGAGACGGAGAAAACTTTTAACAGATGATGAATATTTGAGAAGAGGAAGAAGTAGCAGCAGCGTTTCCTGCGCGAAGAGAGAAATTTGGATAAGCTTCAAGCATCTTATTTTGGCACGCTTCATTGCGAAAATTTTCCAACAATCGACTGCTTAACGCCAAGCAAAGAGGAAATTTACCGAAACTTCATTCCACACCAACTGGCGGTTCATATATTCAAAGCTTACAGCTCGATTCCATAGATAAGTCTTGCCTGCAAATCTCTCTCAACACATGCACACACAATGTAATCGTAGTAGATTCATAGATAAGTACATTGGTAGAAATCTATTCATCAACTTACCTGTATCTGTTTGCGTGGTGGTGTGCACGTGGGAGGATGGGTGGAAGAGCACATTAAACTAGATTTCATTATCTTGCGTGAAACTATTAAACAATGGGTTAAATCCATCGATCGTCACTCAACTTTAAATTTAGTGTCACATTAAACTAGATTTCATTTTCAGGTTCGTTGAATGTATAAGCTTTTGATTGGTGCAATAAGCATGCTTATTCCAATTTTCGATGTTCTAATGAAGTTGAACTAAGAAGAATAGATTGTGAAAGAGGAGTAAGGAGGAGCAAGAAAAGAGAATTATAATTATTTTTTTAATTCTTATTTTTCAATAATATATTTAAAATTCATTTCCGCTTTTTCAAACATTTTGGGAGTATGATTACAATTGGATTTTTTTTTTTTTATTTTTTTATTTAAGTATGATGATATATTCTTCATTTCACAACCTTTTTTGAGAAATTACATGAAATTGAATGAAAATGATAATTTTCGCAATGGAATGTTAAATTAGAGATTAAAACACAATGTTTTTGCATAAAGAACTCCACACGTAGAGATGTTTTGTACTAATAATTTCTGCTAATAACTATAATTGTATCGAACAATATCAAAACTAGTCCTATATAATCTAATCAAATATAATTTAAATCAAACTCTACTTTTAAAATAATATCAAAATTCCATTTCTATCTTTATTCTAACCATGATCTCTCAAGATGGCTCAGGAGGTGCACCATTGCTAAGAACAATCACGTTATAACTAGAGTCAACATCAACTATAACTGAATCACCTTCTTTGATTTCACGAGCAAGCATCTTCTCTGCCATGCTGTCCTCCAAAAGTCTCATTATAGCTCGTCTAAGTGGTCTTGCACCATAACTTGGGCTGTATCCTTCTTCAACGACTCTATCTCTAAATCTCTCGGTCACCTGAAGTTCGATATTTTTGCTTTTCAATCTCTCGAATACCTCCTTTAGCATTATATCAGCGATCTCCTTCACCTCCGGCTTAGTGAGCTGCTGGAATACAATCATCTCATCCAATCTATTTAAAAATTCTGGCCTAAAGTATCGTTTCAGCTCCTCTGTCACGAGGCTCTTGATCCGGTTGTAACTGTTATCCTTCTCATTATAGTCTACATCAAAACCAATACGATTACCTCCCTTCTCAATTACACTACTTCCTACATTTGATGTCATGATTAAAATGGTGTTCTTGAAGTCTACTGTTCTACCTTTGCTGTCAGTTAACCTTCCATCTTCAAGAACTTGAAGCATCATATTGAACACGTCTGGATGAGCTTTTTCGATTTCATCAAAAAGTACAATAGCATAGGGACGGCGTCGAACAGCCTCCGTTAACTGTCCACCTTCGGTGTAACCAACGTAGCCAGGAGGTGAGCCAATGAGTTTCGAAACAGCGTGTCTCTCCATGAACTCGCTCATATCAAGCCGGATCATGGTTTCTTCTGAACCGAAGTAGTAGGCTGCTAGCGCTTTAGCCAGTTCAGACTTTCCAACGCCAGTTGGCCCAGAAAAGATAAAGCTCGCAATAGGTCGGTTGGGGTCTTTAAGACCAACACGGGCGCGGCGAATGGCACGACTGATGGCTTTTACAGCTTCGTCCTGCCCAATGACCCGTGTGTGGAGTGTCTCCTCCATCTTGAGGAGATGATCAGCTTCATCATTAGTCACTTTCTCAACAGGTATTCCCGTCCAAGATGCAACAATGTGCTGAATGTCAGCCTCTGTCACCACAGGACGTCCATCCCCTGCCTCACTCTCCGCCTTGGTCATTTCTTTGTTTTTGCCTATAAGAGCAGTTATCTGTGCCCTCAGATCCATTTCCCTGTCACGTAATTCCGCAGCCTGTACATTAATTAGAGCATAGTGAGATTCATCTGATAAAGCTGGTACTAGGAAATCCTGCCGATCATTGCACTAAGCAACTACACAGCTTAAGAATTAGCATCATAATTGAAACATGAAAGAAAACTCAATATCCTATATCTCACTCTTATTGGACCAAAAAATAGGATATGTATTATAAGGTTAAAATTTACCTTTTCAAAGTAATCACTTCTGGCTGCTTCATTTTTCTCCTCCGTGATCCGCCTGAGTTCTTTCTCTACCTCCCTAGCTTCATCAGGAAGCTGCAAAAGATACAACCGTCGCCATAGATTGGTTCGGATAAGGAAAATAGCATCAGTAAGAAAATCCCATACCTGAGCATGACGAAGTCGAACATGGGAACCAGCTTCATCAATCAAGTCAATGGCTTTATCTGGAAGAAAGCGATCACTGAAATAAACAAAGGGAACATTCAGAGATGAGCACAGTTTACAAGCAACACCTGACTAAGGCGGGTGCATGAATGACTATTGCTAGCATCGGAAGACAACTAATAGGGGGATGGAAAGGACCCTTATTCAGATGTTTCAAATCCTCCCATCCCATTTCAACGTTACATTACGTCTACACATTGTTTATTGTAACCAGTAAACCATAAATTATAATATTTATATTTTTCTCCAAAAAAGTAGTACCTGATGTACTGATATGACAACTGAGCTGCAGAAACTAAAGCTTCATCAGTGTAACGAAGCTTGTGATGAATTTCATATCGTTCGCGAAGCCCTTTTAAAATCTGTATGGTTTCATCCACAGTAGGCTCCGGGACCTTGACAGGCTGGAACCGTCTTTCTAATGCTGGATCTTTCTCAATGTTCATTGTGTATTCGTCTAGTGTAGTAGCCCCAATACACTGATTGATGCAAATATAAGCATGATAAAAAGATATCAAACAACTGTGGCGACGGACATATGAAGCACTCCCGTTAAACTTAGTACATCAAAATTGTGTCGTTCAATAGTGCCATAAAGGAGATATGTCAATGATTGCAAAACATACTTATAACACTGAGGTGGGAAAAGAAATGAAGTGTGGAACACAAAGGAAGATAAGAGTTTCAAAAAAAAATACAACAATTTCTAAAATGGCCAGAAGGAAGAGTAATTCACATTTTTAAGAACGTGATTAATGATAAATGCATCTGTACTATGGAAGAGTTGAGGGTTCAATTTTGGCCCTACCAACCTGTAATTCACCCCGAGCTAGCGCAGGTTTCAAAATGTTTGCAGCATCAATGGCCCCCTCTGCTGCTCCTGCTCCAATCAATGTGTGCACTTCATCAATAAAAAGTAAAATTTCATCACTCTGTTTAATTTCCTCCATCAGCTTCTTCAGCCTTTCCTCAAATTCACCACGATACTTTGTCCCAGCAACAAGACGACCCACATCAAGAGTTATAACCTGAAAGGATTGTCATCTTAAAATACTGTAGGTTTTCAGTATTTAATAGAAAGCATTAAATTAGCCTCTGTTTGGAAAGAATAATTTACAAATAGATAGAAACGAGCAGTGGATGGATATGTTGAAAATGAAGTTTGGTCATTTATAAATTGATTTATAAAGTTTGCCAAACAGAGGCTTCCTTATTCCACTAAAACATAATGTTATAATTATGAAAGGTATAAACTGAATGCAGAAAAGAGGAAGGGAGTGTGGATATCAGTATCACAGAATCAAATTAGCTATAGCATACACTTATATTATGTAGCGAATCCAGATAACATGAATAATTATAAAACCGAGCAAACCCTCATACAACTGAGACCACCAAAGAAAGGAATGCATACTTTAAAAATCTTCTCCAAAATTCTTAGTGGATCTCCAAGATCCACTTCAAAGAGGGAAAAGAACTTAACTTTTCAAATTTATAAAGAAATTACCAAATTGGGGCCCTTGAAAAGAGTCTTATCCATGGCGCCAAACGCAACTTTAGGGTATCAGACAACCAATCTGCCTAAAGGTTTCATATAGTAATATACCTTTTTCCCCTCAATGGTCTCGGGAACATCCCCATTGGCAATTCTCTGAGCAAGGCCCTCCACAATAGCTGTCTTCCCAACGCCAGGTTCTCCAATAAGGCAGGGGTTATTTTTTGTACGCCGCCCAAGAATCTGAATGACACGTTCAATTTGCTGCTGCCTTCCAACAGCAGGGTCCAATTTACCCTAAAACCATGACATCAAGCTCTCTTATGAATATAAAAAGTTAATGCTCGCAGGCATCAAGAAATACAGTGAGAAGATTACCTCCTCAGCTAGCTTGGTTAAATTAGTACCATACTCTTCCAGTGTAGGCATCTTGTTCCCTGAGCTTCCACCTTCAACACCAGCACCAACAGATTCTGAACTCTCGCCCACCATTCTAATAACCTAATTGCCCAAATGGATAGACATATAAGGGAATCACAAAAATAGTCGACAGAAAGAAAAGAGGAGAAATAATTCTTGCCTGTGTACGAATATTACTTGGGTCAGCACCTATGTTCTCAAGAACACGAGCAGCCACACCTTCACCCTCACTAAGCAATGCCAGCAGCAAGTGTTCTGATCCAATGTAATTGTGACCTATATCAAAAGGCAATAAATTTCATATCAAATTTTAGAGCAAAAAAAATTGAGCTAACATAAAAATAGAACCCAAGTATAGTGAAATAAGATTGGAATAGTAAAACTGTATATTAGAATTTGATGATGTAAGAGCCTAACATAACATGTGTACCAGGAAGCAACGACATTCTCAAGAAACTAGCACACTCTAAAAGAAATAATAAAAAAGTTACCTAGCAGGCGAGCTTCCTCTAGCGAGAGTTCTATAACACTCTTTGCACGAGGTGTATAAGGCATCTCCACGTCAACGAATCCACTACCCCTTCCAATTATTTTCTCCACCTCCAAACGGGTATCTTTCAAATTAAGTCCCTTTGACTTGAGAACCTTAGCAGCAATGCCAGTGCCCTCAGCAATAAGTCCCAACATAATTTGCTCAGTTCCCACAAAATTATGACCAAGCCGTTTTGCCTCCTCTTTTGCAAGTAGAACAACTTTTAATGCTTTATGTGTAAAGCGTGAAAACATGGCTCGTGGTGCCATTCTGCATTTTCTTTGTAGTGTTACAGGGGTGACACCATATACCTTCGATTGGAGTGACTGCTCAGTTCGCCTTAGCATCAAATCTAAGGCATTAGGTGCTCGCAATCCTGAGAATTCCTTGATCTTTAAAGGCATTGTAACCATTCTTGGAGTCCCAGATCCCTTCAATTGTCCTTTCCTTTCTCCAGAAACTATATTAAGGATACTAGGTGGCTGAACTAAAGCCATCGCCATGATTGAGTTAAAGGGATCTGCGCACGAAATGACAATTAGACAGTCAAAAGACCATTGTATAGTTGTGAGCACAAAAAATATGTGATTGCAAGCATAATCTGCTAAAATTTCTTCTAGCGGGACGAGCTTGAACAAAAGCACATCAATGCTACATGGGAAGGTGGAATATTTACATATGTTCACCATAACAGGAAAATGAATCCCATCTTCAACAAACATGCAATGTGCAATCTATAACGTAGAAACATCTTTAAAATATAATTTTGATTTCTAGAAGCAACAAAAAGGGGTCATTAGCGGGTATTTGGACATGGTAGGAGCAGGGTGCGTGCCAGGTGCAGTAACCGGTTGTATGAAATAGGTCTTGGGAGCGGTGGCATGGCATTGGAATAATCTACTTCGTTTCAAAATAAAATTAAAGAAAGAAAATATTATAATGCATATTATTATTATACAACTCACGTCATACTACATAAATGTAAATTTATGACATAATTTCAGCATCCAGAGAAAACAAGTGGGCAAGGACTCTAAAACAAGCAACTCGTGTGTGTATATGCCGGCAAGATGTATTGTATATGCGAGAGAGGAGATCTGGGAAGTGAGAGAGACGAGAATTGAGAAGTGACGACGGCAAGAATTTTAACAGCCACAAAACAACGCGTAAAGTGTTTAAATAATAGTGTTTGCATGCATGTGCCATGTATCTATATCAAGTTATGGAAATTTTTGGGATTTTTGCCCATTTAATTTTGGAAAAAAATCACATATAACCAAGTAAATATATCTATATCAAGTTATGGAAATTTTTTGGGATTTATGAATTCTGAATATTTAGCAAAAATACACCAAAATTACTTGCTCCAAATTTATTTTTTATTTTAACTAAGCTACGTGTCTTGAATTAAAAATAAATAACAAACGATTTCATCTTCATCCAGTACATGAAAAGAATTAGCCTAACATGATGGAATTAAACAAAAAAGGAATAAAAGTATCCTAAAATTGATGAAACGTAGTTAGCCTATTGCTTCACCTCTAGAACGCAAGTTGATAATTAGCATCAATGTCAGTGCTGAGAATATAAGATGGCTCTAACTTTATTCTTCTTTAATAAATATTGCTGGTCATTGTACAAGTGCCTTTAGTTCAAAAGAATCAAAACCATCAGACACAAACTGCATTCAATTGCAGAAAAACAATCCATTCACAGAAACCATTATGATTCATTCCAATCCATTCACAAAAACAATATTGCATTTCGACAAAACCATCATTTACTAGCAAAAAAATCAGTGTTCTTGTGCATTGCACTATCAAATAATTCGCCTTCTTCAAAGGAGTTAAAAATCGGATGTAAGTATGCATCAGCCGAGATTTTAAATTGGCATTGGACTCTGAAGCACGATCTTCCATTAGCAGCATATGTGATGTTAGTAAGCTTGCTATTATGCATCCACGAACATGTGGCCAAATTGGTGAATCAGAGTGTATAACTAGTGTAAAGGAAATTGATTCTTGAAGAAGTAGAATTGGACAACCTTAGCAAATCAAAAAATCTGTTGCAAGCTGGAGGCTTCAGTTTACTGGTTTCTTGGAATCTTTCAACCAACTGGAGCCTTAGTTGTTAGGTGGTAGTTAATAGCTGAAATGACTCTGGTATTGTATCTATCAATAGCCTGGTTAGGTGATAGAAAAGAAAGTCTCNGGGCTTCAGTTTACCGGTTTCTTGGAATCTTTCAACCAACTGGAGCCTTAGTTGTTAGGTGGTAGTTAATAGCTGAAATGACTCTTGTATTGTATCTATAAATAGCCTGGTTAGGTGATAGAAAAGAAAGTCTCTCGAGAGTGTAAAAGGAGAAGAGAAAGTGAGATAGATTAGAGGGATGAACTCTTGTAAATCTGGTATTAAACTTTCTGATGATTTCTAGTTTGTAAATCATGTTTAGTCTTGGTAAATAAAGGCTGGGAAGAGGATTTCTTCAGTTTCAAATTCATTCTTAGTGTTTATCTTGCTGTACTGATTCTGCATTAACATCAGACCTAAAGGCAACCTTCAAAGTCCCAACAACTAGGAATAAGAAAATAGAAGTGCAAATTCAATTGAGAACTAACCTGTGTCGTGTATATATGTTTTCCTTGCTCAGCCGCCGTTTTCTGTATGTATTTTAAAATCAATTCGGCCCTATATCACCGTCTGCTGCCTGCATGCATGTGCTGTATATATATAAATCAGCCGCCGAATTTCACTCCAAAACTGCCGAATTCCTCTAGCTGTCGCCTTTCTTTTCCTTTTAGCTGCTGCCCTATATTATATACCTTTCTTTTCCTTTTAACTGCTGCCCTATATATATATATATACACACACATGTGTATATATATATATATAGGGCAGCAGTTAAAAGGAAAAGAAAGGCAATATGCTTGTGCCGTCTGTATTTTCTTTCCTTTTATTTCCAGCAGGTTGGTTGGATTTATTCCAATTAAAGTCTAGGTCCAAATAAAATCTGAGGCCCATTTCAATTCCAATGTGTTAATTACCTTCAAGGCTTCAATTCTTTCGCGCAATGCACTTTAATCCTTGAATTTAATTAATTGTGCAACCAATGTAATTTAGATCCCGTACTTTGGATTTTTGCCATTTTTCGCAACCTTTTGTTTCTTTTATTCAATTCTTCATCAAACTTTGAATTTTACCAACAAAATGTAATATCACACAATTCAGATCGTATTTTGCCAAAAGAATAATAAAATTCCAATCTTAAATAAGTATTGAAATTACACTTATCAATAACTGAAATTCAATAATGGCAAATAGTACGCCCATCAATAAATACATTCATCATCATTCACTCTTTTTAAAACAAAAATCCATAATAATTTTAAAATACAAAGCTGAAAATGAAACATAAGTTGGGTTTCTTAAACTGCAAGATGAAGGAATTCATTTTTTCTTCTGCTGCTGAAACTAAACATAGGTTTGCTATATTCTTGTTGTTAAAGATATCGTATTTGGGGAGAAGTATAAAGCAAATGGGACAAACCGGGATTCCTATAGTTTCTTGAAGGGATTCTTGGAACATGCAATTTCCACCTTTACTAACGCACAATCTTGCAAGGAGAGTGGCACTGAATTGGTCAAGAAGAACAGAGTATAAAGATGCCGATCCGATTTCAATTTGTTTTTGTTTTCGATCGAGCTATGAAATATTCGTTGGCTGTGTTTAAGAGATTTGATGGGTTTCTTTCATCATCTTCTTGAAATATTAATACAGGAGAAGAAATTGTTCAAAAATGTCTTAACCGTCTCTCTTGACTTAAAGGTCATACATGTCAACCACCAAATCATTTGTTTTATAGGAACAACAAAAAAGGGTCATTAGTGGGCATTTGGACATGGTAGGAGCAGGGTGCATACAGCTAAGGTTTCTGTTTTCTTATAATCTAATGACTCATGCCAACATTCCCCCTCAAGTTAGTGCATAAATATCTCTAATGCCCAACTTGTCGAGGGAGACGTGAAAGTTCTTACTAGAAATTGCCTTTGTGAGAATATCTGTCAGTTGATCTTCCGACTTGACAAAAGGAAATCGAATAATCCTCTCCTCAAGGTCCAGCTTAATGAAATACCTATCTATCTCCACGTGCTTTGTTCGTTCATGCTGGATAGGATTTTGTGCGATATCAATGGCAGCTTTATTGTCACAAAACACTATCATTTACAAATGAATTTTTTTAAAATTTACGCACACTTATTTCTAACACTGATCAACGAATGTGCAACGCTGCAAAGGAAGTGATCATAACTAACAAAAGCGTGTTATCAAGACACGAGGACCTTTTTGCACTTTTGGCCAATTTGGCCTAATTTCACTTCTGTTATGTGCCATGTCAAATTTCCGTCCGCTACTTGGCACATTATATTAGTTGAGGATAACGGAGATAAGACAGGTGATGGATGGGTAAAATATTGGAAAGATGGGTGGGTAACGTGTTAAATTTTATTATTCAGTAAGCAAGTGGTAATATAAATTAAAGTTCGGTGAGCATTCATTAAATTTACTCAAAAGAAAAAAATGGGAAAGACTGAAAAATTTTAGGGCAATTATCCGAGGATAAAACCTCTTAATAAGGAACTTAAACAAAAAATATTTGTCCCATGAGTAAATCTAGTTTTTTAAGGGAAAATGTTTTGTAATTTAAAGATAGGGTAATTAGCACATAACGTCACAATCTTTCATTGCTATTAATTCTTTAGCTTTTTATTTAAATAGGAAGCTATATTCATCATTTCACAACTTTTTATTGAGAAATTAGATGAAAATTGATAGAAATGATGGTTTGCACAATTAAATGTGTAATCAATGATGAAAATGCCAAAAGAATAAAAGGTATGGACGTTTTTTGCAATAATAATGAAATGTATGGACATTATGTATTAATTACCCTTTTAATAATTTAACTGAGACTTTGGATTTTTTTTTAAAAAATTGGGACTATGATTGCAATTAGTTTTTTTTTTTTTCCTTTTGTTTTATTTAAAGAGAATAGTGTAGTTGTCATTTCACAATTTTTAATTGAGAAAATGAAGGAAAAT
>CAIGRN010004514.1:0-16657 GCA_903798345.1 Fraxinus anomala | reverse complement strand
AAAAAAAAAAAAAAAATCAAGCAAGCCACCAATCAATCTATAACATTGACACTGTCATCACCACCACCGTTATTCACATCTACTATCACTAAAAGCCGCACATCACCACAATTTAAGTCAATACCTATAATCATATCTCATCATCGTTGTTGTCATCGCTACCACCAACAAAGCACGTACTAATACCCTTAAACACACAC
Source organism: Fraxinus anomala (assembly GCA_903798345.1). Classification (NCBI taxonomy): domain Eukaryota; kingdom Viridiplantae; phylum Streptophyta; class Magnoliopsida; order Lamiales; family Oleaceae; genus Fraxinus; species Fraxinus anomala. The sequence goes on along the minus strand of CAIGRN010004514.1, from coordinate 16,457 downwards.
AACACCACATTATTGAAGATTTCTTTTTCTTTTTTCTCTAGTTTTACACTTGAACACGTGAAAAATAGGCCTAAAACTATTGTTGAATACGAACGACCTGTATATAAAGTTCTTGTAGGTGACTCTTAGTGGTTATGGGGCTGGCAGAGATGGTGAGATGGTGGTTTAATAATTTTAATTTACAATTTTAACATCAAATCAAATATTTGGAGTTCCTTTCTCTTTATTATGTGGATGATCCTATTTGTAAGGACCACGATTGAGAATTGTTTGATCATCTTTCTCTGAGGAAGAGGCGAAATAGAATCATTGAAAAATCAAAGAAAAAGTCTTCCCATGAGAAGTATATATATAAAAAAAAAAAACCTGCTGTGTTGTATAGGCGAAACTATGGAAATGATACCTGTAAGCGAAATGAGACAAATTCACAAAAGAAAATGAAGGAAAATCCATTGACTGACCTCATCATGTTCACCAGTAGGAACTATGAGATCACCTCAAGAACGCCTTTGGCATGATATGATCCCTTTTTATTTATGTTCCCATGTCCCCCATGTGGAGACATGAGGGTGAAAAAAGGAAAGAGATGGACGCGGTCTCTTAATGGAAATTCTTCCCTAAAGGAAAGTGAGGCAAGGAATGCAACTATAACACGTATTGTAACAGTAGTTTATGTAATATTTTTGTGTTCGTGGGGTGATAGTGATGGTGGTCAAGGGGAGATGGTGACGGCGATGATTAGATAGCGGTGTAATAATTTTAAGTTACAATTTTTAAAAGAAAATTATACACTGTAACGGCCGATGATGGTGGTCAAGGTGAGATAGTGATGGCATGATGAGATAGTGGTATAATAATTTTAAGTTATAATTTTAAAAAATTTATACATTGTAACAACAAAAACACATAATGTAAGTTATAATTTCAAAAAATAAAACACTATAAAATGAACAAGTGTAAGATAACATTTACTGAAAATTTTACCAATTTCCATTGTTCTTTTCTTCTGAAAATCCTTTCCATTTTTCATTCTTTGGTAACAATTGGAAATGAAACTTTTATACCATTTCTATGAATCAATAATGCAACTGCAGAGGACCTCATTAACTAAGACAAGACTCATATTTTAAATCAATTTTTTAAAGTAAAAACAACAGTTATCTATCACATATGGCCACTGCAATTTAATGTTTAATTTTTTATGATGCACTGCTTTATATTTGTTCATTCAATTAGTTAAGATTTTTGGTTGAAATCTGTCGTTCTTACCAAAAGACAATCTGCCATATATTTCCTGCTTTTTGGCCTATTATTTCTGTTGATAAAATTTGAGGACGTACGTAAATTTTATTTTGAACATGATGCAGGGTCTAAGCTTGGAGCAAAGGACCGGGTAGGACTACTTTCAGAAGTAACACGAGTTCTTCGAGAAAATGGGCTATCAGTTACAAGAGCAGGCGTCTCAACTGTAGGGGGGCAAGCAATGAACGTCTTCTATGTGACTGATTCTTCTGGAAATCCAGTAGACACGAAAACGATTGAAGGACTGCGCAAAGAAATTGTTAAAGAGGATAATCTTCTCCAATTTCAAACTGAACCTAGACCCGATTAAAATAATCTCCATCTTTACACTATACTGCATTTGGTGAATTAATTAAATTAGAATACCATACATAGAAACTTCATTTGGACTAATTAAGATAAAAATGGAGTGATGCAATTTAGCCCCACTTGAGTTAGAAACTCAGTTTAGATGAATCATTTAGTCTATCATCTAGTGTCACCTAAATTGAGATTGTAATCCCAGTATAGTTACATAACATTACTCATAAAAAAGTTGTACACTTGTACCCGATCTCTTCTCTTCCTACTTAAAAAGTACACATACTTTGGTACACAACAAAGGCCCCCATTTGGTTTGGTTAAAAACTATACTTTTAGTAAATTTTGATAAAATGTACAGTTGAAAAATTGATAAAAATTATGGAATATATGATTGAAAATGGGTTTAAAAATAATTTAATTTTTAAAAAAAATGAGCTAAACAAAGACAAGGACAAGGAGTACTTGATGAGTTAACTAAGGAACTGTTAAATTCACCTCGTAATTCTATTTATAAACTAGGGAGGTTTGACAATTTTTGCATGTGGATCATAAATAAATTGGCTGCCTAGCTTGAATTTGGAGGGTCTTTTGCTTACAATAATCTTATCGCCACTTTAAACATGTATTCGAGTTGAAGTTACGAACTTGCATGATTAAGAGATTTTTACACAATTTCAATGATAATTATTTTTGAAGTCACCGGGTACAATGGAGCAATAATGAATTTCAGAATATGACGGCCGGACAAGAACGAAAAGAATACCTTATAACTATTTAGATGTTTGGCTAAGCTTAAAAGCATTTATATTGAGAATTTCTCAAGTGCTTTTAAGAAATCATTTTATTTTTAAAATAAAAAGTTATACGATGTTATATCTATTGATAATTTACTTAATCATGCACAGCGAAAAATAAAACAATTTCAATTCCCACCANAAACTCCTTTGCTGATTCTCGAACTCCAATTGTCACAATCTACAATCCAAGCTGTCCAATTGTCCAATTTCTAATGGTGATCCACATATAGAACAAGAATGATGGCTATAATTTTCTTTTCTTGTGTTAGTAAGAATGAATTATTTCTCTGCAGTTTTCAAACCCTAGCAACCTATTAATATAAGCCAAAGCGGGTTTGGCCCGTTTCTTAAACTTCACTTAATTAAATTTGGTCCATGAATTAAATAATCTAATTAATTAATTTAGGTCTATTAATAAGCAACTTAATTAATTAATTAATTATCCAACACTTGTCAATTAATTAATTGATAAATATCATTCTTCTGGTTCTCTTTTGTGTGTGACCCATTAGATTCCCGATCACGATACCTAACGACATGAATTAATTAAAACACTCCTTTTAATTTATCACTGATTCACATTCGTCGTCCCATATTGACATCTAGCAATGTGTCGGGCAATATATGTGACGAAAAATGTCATGTAATGTGACAAATCAAATTTGTTCGTTTATCGTGAAACTATAATCCTTTCGTCAAGGTAATCCGATTAATTACAAGATATGAATATATGTCAATCTCGTTTATCAATCATTTCTTTTATTCCACTGTTAAGTCAATATATGTCGAAAACTCATTTTCGACTTATGAATTCACATTGGCTAAGGATTTCATTATCAACTTAACTGGATAAAATGTAGATCATAATCTCTTACTATCATAGAGTGACGAATCCTCTATCGATCATTCACAACCTTCATATGATTCTTGACATACCCGAACGATACCGTATTAGCGATCATTGGCAGAGCAACATCCAACACTACCAAAGCATGATCGTCCTCATATAAGGCACTATGATGACCTCAAGTCAAATGACCAATTCCACTATCGAACATTAGAGATTAACCACTAACACTCATATAGTTATTCATGTGAAATCTCTCAGTCGGTCTCCCATGTTTTGTTCTATAATAAAACATCCACGTATTCATTCAAGTGTCACCACACATTATCTTGTGAGATCAACTACTTGCTTCACAAGTAAGAATGCCACACGTGATGGTCTATCCGTAATAACGATATTCGTATTTCGTTATTACTTCGACCACAGACGATTTAAGATTCAGTNGCTACTTACTTCACAAGTAAAAATGACACACGTGATGGTCTATCCGTAATAACGATATCCGTATCTCGTTATTACTTCGACCACGGACGATTTAAGATTCAGTCATATGTAATTTGTATCTCACAATCACAACTCCTTGTGATTAACAAATCACCAAGACTTGAATCTACGGATTCTATTATTTAATTTATTAGAATATTAATTCAATTAAATAATAGATATTACCATTAATATGCATCGATTATATATATATATATATTTAAAATATTTATATCTCAAATTAATTGGATTTAGGATATAACACTTATAATATGTTTATCAAGTAAGACAAAAAATTTAAAGAGATTGTACAAGCCTTGAAAATGATATATCTATAGACTATAGTCTATGACTGTACAAAAGGAGAATTTAGAGCAACAATCTTCTTAGTGTAATTTCCATGGAAGACAGTGGAGATTGGAGCAAGATCCGACCCATGAATTTGTACATTCTCCACCACCAATGGAGCTTCCTTCACCATCGCAACACCGGCAGACCACCCCAAGTGTTGAAAAAGCTTTCGAGTTTTCCACTAATCAATTTTACAAATTAAACCGATTACTATAAAACGAACAAAATCCTCAAATGAACTAAATAAAATAGTCATAGTTAAGTCGAGGTGTCAAATTGGTTAGGCCAGTGACCAATTTTTCAAATTAACTCCTATAAAACAAACAATTAGACAGAAGGCAAAGAAAATAGGCACAATTAAGCCAGGTGTCAAATTGATTGAGCCAACACAACTTTGAAAGTTCAAAAGCTATTTCTGAAATTAAAAACCAGCTTTTGAACATATTTAGATAATTTTTTGATAGCACCTTGTCTTGTTAGGAGAGTTTCTAGATGAAGCTGGCCTGATATAACTTTCTCGAGAAATTCTTATATGAAAAGTGGAAACAAAAGCAAAAATCTTGCCAAATGAACCCTAAACCTCCATGATTACATAAAAGATAAGAATGCTGTGTTTTTTTTTTTTTTTGCTTATTCTTACCTTGTTGAGGAGATAGGAAGGGGGCTGGCACTGCCCTGGCTTCAGTGCTGCTGCTTTCTTGACATGCAAAACTGATTATAGACAAAAGCAACACAAAGAATGGAGTGAGCCTAAACAAACCCATGAACGTATTTCTGTTATGTTTCTTTTGGTTTAACGTAAATTTGTGAAGGAATTTGTTTCTTTCATTTTAGGCATTTCCAAACTGAATATAATCTTTATATTATAGTTCATACTTGACAAGTCAATGTATAATCTAGAAAGCAATCTCTTTCTTAAGATGAAATGAGTTCTCCTTTCTAGAATATGGGGCAGACAAACAGCCCCCCCATGTCCCACCCCACGCGTTAACAGATGCAATTTGAAGCTTCCTCTACATTTATTAGTGTTCCACTGTTCTGGTGGGCTAATAGTTGAGATGACCCGTGGGTCCGTCGGGTCGATCAAAATAATCTCTACTTTTAGACAACTAGTTTAAAGTCGATTCTTACATAAAAAATACAAGGATAAAAAAGAAGAGCTTCAAATGGATTAATCACAAGAAGAATGGTCTCAAGTCATACAAAGTTAAAATCCGACCGAACAATTTGACATCTCAACTACTTACTTTGCCAATAGTCGAGTTTCATGATCTTAGAGTTTTCCGACCACAGTTTTGAACCATAAAAATTGATAATAAATATTTGCTTTGAAATGAAAAATCCCAATACAATTGAAAATAATATATATATACTTGGAAGCTTCAGAGAATCTTCTTGTGGTTGCCGAATTGACAAGGCTTCAAGGAACATGCTACGAAAGTAGGTTAAAGAATCCTCTAGAAAAGCCACAATTTGATGAACTTTCATAGAATTGGGTCGCATAGGAAATATAGTAAGATTCCTATTCTCTCTCTCGTTGGTTAATTTCATCTGGTTGATTGACAATTTTCGGCTTTGACCTTCAAAAATAAAAATTATTTTTTTAATATCAACAGTACAATTTTCCTACCGAAATTTCGACATGTTGTTCTCTTTTCGAACTCTTCGTTTTCAAGGAATGAAGAAAAAAGTTTCCCACCCGTTCTGATTAATAAACTTATTTTTTATTATTATATTTATTTATATCCTTCTCTTCAAAATAATTTGTTAACTATGATATAATTATATAGTTAATCTAAGTTATATAATTAATAGTATATAATTAAACAATTATATTGGAGGTTTCGAGTTCAATCCCAGCCCAACCCCTAATAAAAGGGAATGGGGGTGGGAACGACAAACACGATTCTCGCTACGTTATTGTTCATAATGACCTCAAACTAATGAAATATGCTCATCCTTGATTGTAACGTTGCATATCTTTTTACGAGATTTTTATATATGAAACTATGATGTTTGCCATATGGTTATATTTAATGTTTAATTAATAATTTGTTATTATTTTGAGCTTGTTACTAATTATGTTTTGCTGTGGAAACTCTTGAAAATCTTAGACTATCAACGTGCGTATAAAAATTAATTATAATATGCATATAATTTAATAAAACTTAGAATAAACTATATGATATATTTGTTTTATTGTATGCTTATAATTTTATAATACATACGAAGTAAATTCTATTATTATAATAATTTGATTATTATACAGACACCTTGAAAAATAAAGTATTTTTTCATCTTTTCCAAAGCCAAAAAACGTGAAACTCCCCTCATCTCCTATTAAATTGTTTATTATTTATGTTTATTCTTAAAACCATTTTCTCAAACTATATTCCAACACCAAACAAGGGTCGTAAGGGTACAAAGAAAGTCATATTATTTTTCATTGATGTTGAGGTTAGCCTTATGTTGACCTCAATTTTTGTGCTAATAGAATCAAGATCACCTCCCTTCCACGTAGACATTTTCTATGCACTAGAATACATTGTTAGGAGGCGAGACCGCTAGTCGAGAAAAAGGTCTGATGATTGTTTGCACTCCGACTATCAAGTCATCTGTCGGACGAGATATTATATGAGTGCAAGAGAGGAAAAGTGAAATTTGACTAGGTTTAGAATGATCCATAACTTGATTATGAAACGAGTTCATATATATAGAGATGGAAATAGGTCGAGTGCCCAAGACAAGGTTGCACGAGGTAACTCAATTTAATAGGCACAATCCAATTAAATAATCAATGTTGAGTCGGCCGATGTAGTCCCCTATGTCACACGCATGTTACATAATTTATAGATATAATACCTTCTTCTATTTTTTTTTATTTTTTTATTTAACGTTATGATATTAAGTTGTGGAGTTTAATTATAATCAATGGACGAAGAATTTCATACTTATAAATTTGATATTTATCCTAATTGTTTTTATAAACAAGGAGCCGTCATTATGATTTTTTTATTATTATAAAAAAGAGAGATGATGGAGAAAATAGAGTGATTGATTTTTTCCCTTGCAAACTTTTTTTCATTATAATGAACAATCCAGCGCGTAGAGAGATCGTTTATAAATCTTGGGATTATATTTTTATTTTTTTACTGTGATTTGATTGCTCTAAGTGGTATAAGATTAGAGTTTCTAATTCTGAAAATTAGGATAATCTTGTTAAAATGTGTAATCATATTTTCATATGTTGTTTGTATAAGGTTTAATTTATTGTTGGCACTCATAACTCATTTCATAAATTTGATGTTGTTTCCTTACATTCCGACTTTGTTGTAGGCGGTCTACCCATTTACAAAAACCAAGAAATTTAGGGACCGTTCTCTTTGTGTTTCAGTTTTCAGTTCGTGGAAATTATACCCACATAGGTTTTTTAAATTTTCAATTCAAAAATCTAGTTTAACAGTTTTTTATTCAAAATTCTGATGATAATTCAAAATTTTAGTATTAATAAATAATATTATATAATTAAATTAATCTACCTATTCACCCCACCCCTCTACACCGAATTTCACTTCAAATCATAATTATTTTCCTTCCCTTCCCTTCCCTTCCCTCTCTCCTCTCATTCTCTTTCCATTTTCTTCCTCCCATTGCCGTCGGAAGACAAGAAGAGACCTTCGGAATACAACGCCGAGCAGCACTGTGATGCTGTTGCTCGCGGTGCTAACAGCATCGCGCCCAACCACGTCATCAACCACACGCAATGAAGATGCGCGGAGCAGCCGCTGCAACAGCGACGATGACGCTGCAGTAGAGATCCTGCGCAGATGGACGCTGTAATTATATTTAAAATTGTGTATTATAACTTCCTTAAATATGAATTTTTCCCTTTCAATTTTTAGTTTTGGGTTCATTTTCAATTTTTTGTTTTGGAGGTACGTTTTAAGATCGTAAAAAATGTGTTTGTTTTGTCATTTTAAAAAATTATTTCTCAAAATAGAAAATTAGAAAACGTGTTTGGTTTGAAATTTTGAAAATTTATTTTATGACATTTTATTATATGAAATTTGATTATTCAGTAAAAACAAAACAATTTTATGTTAATATATACATTTTGAAGTTAGTGAATCTTACAAATTTTTTTCTTGCGGCAAAAGTAACATAAAAATAAATAATAAGAAGAGTTCAAATTATAGGGAATAGAATAAAAGCTAATGACGTGGGCTGAAAATATTTTTATATGCGTTCATTTAAATAGTTTTTAGAATTTTTATGTAAATAATCATTAAGAGTTTGAACTATTTTTGTTTTTTAGAATTTTTATTTTTTCAGAAATCTTTATAGTTTTATTTTCAGAATTTTTATAAGATCTTTTATATAGAATTTTAGTTTATTTTTTAAATTTTTAAAGTTTCATTTTTTAGAATTTTATATTTTTATTTTTAAAATTTTATTTAATAAATTTTTATTTAAACGCTTGTTTCCATATTTTAAGTGTTTTAAGAATTTTAACCAAACACTTAAAACGTCAAAAATGCATTTTGAGTTTTATGTTATAAGGTTTACCCTATTTTCAAAAATTAATTTTCAGATATATCAGATCAAACACGTTTTTAGTGTTTTGACAAAATTGAAAAACAGCAAATCGAACTCACTCTTAGTATTTGGTTCCCCAAAATAGTAAAAACTATCTCCTCTTCAACCCTTTCAATTACTCATTTCCTTCCCTCGTGTCTGTAAGTAAAGCTGCATTATGCTATTGAAGATAAATCTAATTGTTGCCTAAAAAAAAAAAACTTTTGTCCGTTGATGTATGAGGAAGAAGACTCATCATTGGGTGATGCTTCTGCCAATTTGCCATAGAAACAACATCAAGGAGTAACGGAGGAATAATTTTTCAATTTGGGTGGCAACCTTTACAGGGAGGTAGAGAAGAAGGCATTAAAATCTTGGTTGATTAAGAGATGGCATTTATGAGAACAATAATAAAAATATTAATGTAGCAAATGATCACTTATGGAAATTCATCGATTATTGTTGCAATATGACTGTGAATTATTCTGAATGTAACAAATATCTACTAGTGAATTAGATGGACTTACAAACAATGATACTATTGTTGATTACTGACATTATGATTAAGATTTAGAATTTCATCTTAAAACGTCAACTTTATTAAATCGAACGTTTCGAAGCAATTTGAAACCGAAACGTTGACGGTCATCCAAACCAATGATTTTGAAATTGTGGTTTCAATTCGATTTTACGGTTTGACAATTATTTGCTCATCACCCTCAACTGATGCACCATTTTCAGTCGATTACTGTCGTACAATATTGTATTATCGTGAATCACCAAGAGACCTTTCGAGAACAATAAAAAGAATAATTAATGTAACTAATTCTTCGTTGGTCTTGTGGTGAGGAATGCTTGATTCGCCTAGGTCTGTTTGATAGATTTTTACTTCATCACGTGGCGTACAAGTAAGTTAAAATTTTGAACCTCATTTATTTCTGAAAAGTTGTGAAGGTGTTGGAATTTTAGTGAGAAAACAATTTGCTCTCCACGTGAGGACGTGCAAAAGTACTATTTTAAAAAAAATATATAGCTTTTGTTCACCTCTTACAATTTAAGTCGTAATATGAATATTTCTACATGCCATCAAAACATAAATATTTCGGAAAAAGTCCGTGTAAGAAGATATTATAAAGAGTAATGTTATTTAGCACCAACTATGCTACAACATCAATTTAAGCTGCACTAAGTGACACGTAAATGAAATGTACAATTAAATCAGTCGGTTAATTTTATCTTTCATTTAACATATTACATAATGTTATATGAACTGGTATTGTAGCACAATTGGTGCCGAATAGAAATATTCTATTATAATTCACAGCCATGCGGTTTCACTTAAGGTTCTCCTTGTTGGGTTTAAAGAATTGTTTCACACAATTTGTTACTATTTAATGACTAAATTGGACAAAAACCTGAATGAAAAACCAAAATCTCACGATTTATGTATAAAATGAAGATCATGGATGCAATTTTCCCGTGTATTTCATAAACATTTTTTTTATTATTATTTACATGACTGGACCAACTTGTTCTAATTTCTTTATACTATCTATTAAAAATATGGTACTGATGTATCCAATCTGTTTACATAATATATATCAATTAATAGGAGAACCGGGTTCGGCATTTTTTCTACCAGTAACCCGGATGTAACAGAAAACCGCCACCAAAAATGCAGTGGCTAAACCCCCAAGAATCACTCCGCCGCCGGCAACTGACTTGTCAAATGAGTGGTGGCGGTGGCTGATTTTGATCTCCTCCACTTGTGAAGTTCCATTTTCTTGGCCGGAGGAACTAACTTCTCTTGAAAACGGCACGTTTTCTTTTGTTTTTGGTAGCTCAGATGGGCTCAAACTTGGTGCAGCAACAGACTTCAAGATTGTGTGGCGGTGTTTTCCGAGTTTACGTGCCACCGCTATGCCATTTGAAGCCGGAGGTTTAGCATATACTGGCCCGTTATGAGCCACTGTTAGGAGAAGATATTCACTGGACAAGACGAAACATAATATAAGAAACCTAGACATTATGAATGATTACAAATTCTGCTGTGTTTCTCAAATGTTGTAGTTTAGGAATTGCCTTACAATCTCATATATATAGAGGTTGTTAATGACATAATTTAAAGGGTAAGTTTTCCACGGTTCCAATCTTTCTCAAGTGTGACATTTATGTCCCCAACCTTTAGTTTGCGCCATCAGGTATCTCCATCCTTTTTACAACGTGGGCATGATGTCCCAATTACTCGACGGAAAACGTCTATATAGACTGCAAAAGGCCATGCAAACAGGCATGACTGATGTGTATAATTGTCGAAAAATAATCTTCATCCACTTCGAGTACTTGTTTTAAAGTTACATGTCAAGAAAAAAATAACATTCAAAGTGGCGGAGAATTATTTTTGAACAATTATAGGTGTTAAATATTTTATCACGAGAATTATTTTTGAACAATTATAGCTATTAGACATTTATCTCATACCTATTAGATGTTTTAAATCGAGTAAGGATACTATGTACACAATGTTAAAAGGTTGAGAACACGAGTGATTAGGACTAAAAGTTCGGGACATGAATGTTACACTTAACAAATGTTGTGGTCCCTAGAGTACCCAAATTTAAATAACCCTTTTCTTTTATATTTTAGATGAAGCAACTCAACAAGGCATTAATTCACAAATGACAATATTTGATAGTTTGCGCATGAAAGTCGTATTAACAACATAATTTGAATATATAAGATATTCAAATTTTCAGACAGGACAAAATGATTCGAAAGAGGTTATTTAAAATATGATAACCATGTGGTTTGATGGAAGGTTCCCTTTGTTGGATTTCATGAATTGTTTACACAATTTGTTAATATTTATTACCGGGTTGTCTGCAGGATTGAGGAATCAGCAGAAATACATCAACATGTGGAGAGATTAAAATATTTTGAAAACATCTGGGATTTCAATTAAGGGAACAAGATCTCTAATATGTTTATTTGTAAAAATTTATAATGCCATTTACGTTGAAGTCTTAGAATATTGATTAAACATAAGGTTCTTCTTCCAATAAATCTTGTTTATGCAGAAATATTATATGAAGCTAAATTTATTTTAAAAAAATATACGAACCATTTACTAATTTAGAGGTGCTTTAATGAGTGGCTTCTAATTTACACTATATTTGATGACAACAACAATTTCCTATTCTGGGTGGACGTTCTTGAGAAACTCGAATTATCACCGCCAAACAGCTATGGAACAGGTAAAAAGCGTTTATTTTGTAAATCCCGATATATCTATAATTATCGAGAAATTAAAAATTGAGTCCTAGTCGTAAAGGATAGATAATAAGACTGTACATATTAACTCGCGTTGTATTATAGCTAATTCTGTTTGAAGATTTCATTCACAAGAGTGAAACTTGGAATTGAGTTAAATTTATGAATTTTTTTAGATGGCGAGTTAATCATTTAGTGAAGTCAAAGGTCCAATGTAAGACACACTAACGAACAATATATAGAAGTATATCATGAGATAAAATGTAGAATGTTTGACATGGACAACCTATCTATCTACCGTTGACAATAACCCTCGTTCATTACTCAAAATTGAGATCAATAATGAAGAAATTAGGTAGAATTACCATTAAATAAATAAAAAATTTACGGGGCATATCTCAGATTGATAGTACTTATATGGTGGATTAAGGTTATGTTCATTAAACTTTATTTGGTGCTACATAATTGATGGTAATCAATAATGCTTGAAAAGGATTCACACATTGATGTATTCAATGTGAGGGAGATACGTATCGTTTTAAAGGAATGCAGTTAAAGTGAGATGTTCAACTCGACCTAAAACCATTTCTCCGTAGGTTATTTTAATATGATCGCTACGTACTTTGCATCGTAGTTCAATTTCAGGTGTGTAATTTTCATTTTCTTTTATTTTCATTTTTATTTTCTTTGAGAACCACTCTAACCGGATAAGTCAAGATTGTTCTTTGTATTAGACAAAACCAAAGATTTAATGAAGGAATCAAACAAGAATCCAGCATGATCTCTGTATTTTTGAGCAACCATATCCATCAAATACATCCCTTCCCACTCCCCCACCGAGGAGAAATAGGAAAAAAAATATATATAAAGCATCATTTTGTCCAACAGACAAACCATGGAACTGAATCAAACACAACCAAACACTGTGTTTTTAAGGTAAAAAATTGCAAGGTTCTCTCATGTCTGTAAATATCTGCAACACATCCACACCCACATATTTACAGAATTCTTAGCAATTTTCAATGCATCAATCACCATCTAGGCATGCCTTGAATTATTGTTGTGTACATTAAAAGTGAATTCATAATAATTAAATACTATAAGGTGGAATGGTAATTCTTACTATGTTAGTTGTACAAGTAGAGGGACTTATATCAACGCCGTATCTTTCTTTTGTTACCATCAAATTTTAATTGCATTAAAAGCCTACAATTTTTATTCATTGCACACTTACGTTTTTAACTTTTTTTTTCGTCTGGTTCTTATCTTTAACCTACCATTAACAAATCTTGTTTTTTATAACGATTTTACGTCCAAAACGTTTGTTTGGAGAGCATAAAAAGAATTATTTGCTCCTCATATTCTTACATAAGCACCCAAAAAAAAAAAACGAATATAAAATTGTACATATGTGACTCTCGTTCGAAAGCATGCCAATACAACATTTGAATAGGAACCATCATGAAGGACCAAATGTACTATATGACATGAGAATGAATGAGTAAAAATTATAAAACTTTTATGAAATAAAAAATTGTGATATTGTAAATAGTAAACTTTATATACAAATATAACAACCCATAAACTTTACTTAAACAAAATAGACAACATAGACGGCTCAAACAATTTGATGATTTAGTCTTTGCCAAACAAACTTTAATGAGGGAAAAATTATCCATTCTCATTAGTAGATAAAATCCAATTCAAGTAGGATTCAATCAGTCCAATCTCAAGTTTGATTGGTAAAGTTTCAATTTGTGCTTTTTGTAAAAAAAAAATTCTGAAGATGTCATTTTAAGTCAATTTTTTTAAAAAATTCATAAAATCAAACAAAACACATTTGTAATACGATCCAAACAATCCAAAAGCACATTTTTAGTTCTCGAATCAACTTTTGACTTTATGGACTGTTTCCACGACAGGAATCTACCAACCTCTCGTTATTATTTTCTCAGGACGATCTTTGCATGTTAATTAAAATCAATATCCAGTAGATTTTAACGGCGATATCGAACAAGTTTGTGACTTTTCCATCCTGAAATGCTTGTTTGTACCTATACTAAATTCATGGGGTTTTGTTAAGAAAATCAAAGACACGGGCATCATCAATGCTGCAATATGGTCTCTCACGTTTATTGAATTTAAAAAATGTACCATCTTAAAGGAAACAATAGCTGTTTTGTCAGAAATTGTTTCTTACTTTGAAACCCTAATTGCAGTAGGTAAGTGGTTATTATTAAACATTAAATGTTTGCTGGCATTTCCAGGCAAGCAAGCTTATGAATCTGTAATGGTCAAAACCAACAGGACAAAATATAATAGAGTTGCACGTGTGCCTAGCTTGTCAACCACTGGAATATTGAAGAAGGAAACAGCAGGGCAATTAAGATCCAAAAGATAGAATTCCATTTGCATAGTATAATAAGTGCTTATTGGCACAAATTGTCCATATGTTTAACTTTTAATGTGTAAAACGTCTCTACATTTCATTTTTTGCATTTTTACCATTATTTCCATGTTTTATTGTAGAAAACGTCCTTGTGTCCATCTGCTGTTAGTCTCATCATTAAATGCACACTTGAGCCCAGTTTTATTTTAAAACAAAAAAGATAAAATAGTCACATCACTTCAAAAAAAAAAAATAAATAAATAAAATAGAGAGAGTTTTCTTCCCCCAAGAAAATAACAGACGCACACGCACGGTTTCCTTTCAAAATCTCAATCATTCACATCCCTCTCGCACCAATTCCCTTCCTTAAATTCTCCTATCATCTCAGATTTGTCATCTCGTTGTGGGTTACTGTATGCACATAGTGGGTAAACTGAGAAAAGTTAATTTCTCGATGTGGGATTTTATTTTATTTTATGAACCACCACCAACATTTAATTAGGGATAGTCTCTAATTATTATTATTATTTTGTTGAATGCACTTGTGGTGCATTGAAGATTGGCCTAAAATATAAATTTCTTTTATTGAGTGTGTGAATGATGAACAGAATAAGCGCCAAAATGTGTCTGAATGATATATTTTTTGTTATGGAATGTTGAAGGCTTTTGGTTGTGACTTCATTTTCTTGCTATGTTTTTTTGTTCGATTTTTGTTCAATAGTTGTATTTGCTATATTTATTCATGTCTCGATTTATAAATTTTATTTGCTGTCTTTAAATTGTAATTTGATCAGCGCGTTGAGTTGCTGTGATTGATCAATGTGCCAAGTTGGTGTGTTTGACAGGATGCTTACAGGATAAGATATGGACGATTTTCACATAAACACGAAACATAGGGACGTTTTTCGCAAAACTTGTTGAAATGTACGAACTTTTTGCATGTGTTCAAATTCGAGGAAAAAACAGATTTACGACTCCATATTTGATGCAAAATTCTGGGAAATTTTGAGTTTTATGATTTTTGATATCGGTTTGCTATGGAGAGTAACAGCTGATGAAATCACGTATGGAAGCCACAACTGGAAAATGGAAAATGCGTGAGCTTGGGTGATGATGAACATTGGACTTCAATCAATAAACGCGCCGCATTTCAGAATTACGATTTTACACACAGCATTTCAAATTCAAAAACTTGAGTTTGCATCATTTGTTTGATTGATCTTCATGCTTGCTGCCATTTAAGAGTTTCGTTATCTATTACTGCTTAATTTCTTTATGTACACACACATGGACACTTGCGAATAACCTATTTATTGCGGAAAGAATACTCTCTCTTTCTATTTTTTTAAGTAGCCTGACCATTTTACCCTTCTTATTTTAAAATAAAACTGACTCCAAATGTGCATTTAACGATGTCACTAACAGTAAATAGACAAAAGGACATTTTCCACAATGAAACGTGAAAATAAGGGTAAAAATGTAAAAAAATTGAAACGTAAAGATGTTTTACACATTCAAGGCCAAACGTATGGACGTTTTAGGTAATAAGTTACTTATTTTCAACTTTAAAGAATAAAAAAAATTATTTTTTAAAAGTTTACTCGTTAATTTATAAAAAAGACTTTCTTGAGCATAGCTAAACATTATTGTTAGGTTTTAGTTGATTTATGTAATTGGCAAATTTTGTGGACAAAATGACTTCATTGGATAGATTTTTAAAGTTCAAGGAGTAATGTGCAATTTGTTCAAAAGTTAGTTAGTGGGTCAAGGATTTCGAGTTTGGAACAAGGAGGAAAACGACGGGAATTTTCTTTGGATTGTTGCCAAGGGTTGGCTTGAACTACAAAAGCAGAAACATCGTCGCTAGACCGTCGCCCTGTCACTCGACTGTCGCTGGGCCCTCGCTCGAGCGACAGTGCTATCCGAAAAATTTTATTTCATGATTTCAAGACTTTTTACTCGGCTTATTCGTTTCTTGACCTACCTATAAATATTAAAACTCACCTGCACGTTTTTTCTAAGGTTGATTAATTGAGAAAACTTCATCTGCAAGACAATCATTTCATGTTATCTTTCAACCATCATTTTATGTGAGATCTTTTGAGAGAAAAATATTCATATCCAAATCCAAATACCAAAA
>CAIGRN010004499.1:0-13657 GCA_903798345.1 Fraxinus anomala | reverse complement strand
CGACTCGTTGACATAGCTAGGTGTTGTACATAATCATATACACAAGCCCAGCCTACTAGAATCAGCTAGTCATGCATAAAAATTTGCCTCTTTTAAGCAAATGTCTCACTCCTGGAACCAGTATCCCTTCCAACCTTGTATCTATCATATTAAGGAAAAATTAAATAAGGATACACGATATTGCCACCAATCACTCACTGAAAAAACCGAAGAACAATAGCTAACACGTCTTTGTCTTGAAAGTAATATCTTCAAGGAAATGCTTGTGTCAATACATAATTTTATACGAATATAGAACTTTTAGAATCGGCATAGGTTGACTAGATCTAGCTTCATGTCGCAAAAATTACTGTGATCTAATTGAAAGTCACAACTTTCATGTATGTACAAATAAATGAGAAACTAATTTTGGAAACAATTTTCCTAGTTAATCCACCTTCGCGATTAATTCTCAAAAGGTCGTAAAAGAAATTATTTTCAACAGGATTTTGTACCTAATAAGTTACCGTCCACTCAATATTTCAACTGGGTTTTTCTATTCTGATGGGAAGTTCTACAAGTGTAGCAAGAATTCTTCCTCAAAGTCGTACAAAAAGGGATTGACATGCACTAAAATATGTTGACTTCGTTGATAATTAACAAATAAATGCTGAATTGGTTTTCCTTCTTGACAAAAAATAAAAATAAATAAATAAATCCTAGCTAATCATTATGTCTACGTTTGACTCATGTTTGTAAAATGTTTATAAACACTAAAGTCATTTTTATTTACATATTTCAAGAAATCCACACGTACTATCCACTTATTTGTCATTCATTTCTATATGTTTATAATTTAAACTGTTCATAAACATTTTGCAATGAAAAAGAGATTATAGTTTATTGTGCCAATATAAACCCACATAACATTTTGCAAATTGTGTATGCTTTTAATGTTCTCATTTGTTTCTTGAAGTCATTATATGCCTATATGGTGTTCTTTTATTTTTATTTAAAAAAAAAAACCCCGTATTCATCTTTATTTTAGCCATCATGTCATTTTCATAAACCACATGCATTTTAGGCAAAAATTACTGTGATCTAATTGAAAGTCACAACTTTCATGCATATAAAACTAAATGAGAAATTAATTACGGAAACAATTTTCCTATTTACTCCACCTTCGCTATTAATTCTCAAATGGTAGTAAAAGAAATTGGTTACTCTCTACTCAAAAGCTGGGACTTTTCTATTTGGATGAGGAGCTATACAAGTGAAGCAAGAATTATAAGAATTTCAGAATACCAGTTTAGTGTTAAAAATAAAAAAGGAAGAAGATAATTGAAACTAATTATGAATGAAATAGATATTAATGCCGGCGAACTAATTTTTTTTTTAAATTGAGAATGATGCCTCATACAAGCTCCTCTCGATTGATGAAGAAGAGGCGTCGAGATTCTCCTGATTTTCCTTAGTTTCTTCTTCTTCTTCTTCTGAGTAATCCTTAGGAAGCTCTAATTTTGCTTTCTCTTCCTCATTCTAGAAACCCTAGTATTAGAAATCAAAAACAAAATTGATGCTGAGTGATATAAATGGTGGACCTCAATCGCCAATGCAATTGCTCAATTATCACTATTCTAGCCCGACTGTCTCTATCGTAGCCTGACTACTGCTATGCTAGCTCAATTATCTATGATAGCTCGATTACCTATGTTAGACCTACTACCGCTATGGTAAATCAACCACCATGACTTCCAATCACCCGACATTTATTGTTAATCCCATTAACCATTTAGTGGTTGAGAACCACCTAAGTGTGTTACATTAGACACGTGGACAATAATCGCGCAACGGGGGATCTTTTTCAAAATATCTTTCTGGCTCTCGCTTTTTTTTTTCCAAGTCATTTTTCATCAAACTCAATCACTAATTTTCACACTGGAGGTAAGGTACAATGGGAAGATAGCCCCTACCTCTTCTTACTGGTGTTTCATTATTCATTGGAGTAGCAAAGGTTGCCTCGCTTCGCTTTGTGGTAAATCGTTGTGAACACAAAAGTTACGTCGAAAAGGAAAAATAAGAGTGATGGGCGCTGATAAGAAATACGATGGAGTTGGGGTCTGTTTCTTGTGGTCAAGACTCGCCTTCGTAACCTCATTATGTAATATAGAGTCAATTTAGCATCCAAAGACTCAATTGGCCGCCATGATGACTCTTTAGTAAAATCAGACTTAAAGAGCGACCAGCATCCCTTAATCTACTAGAAGTCCCACCAAAAGATACACGCGGGCAATCACCCCAAGCTGCATAAACGGTTGCCCCTTGATTACTCAACCAATGGTAGCAAACCATGGGTCTCATGAAGTCACATTTTCGAAAGTTTCATGTCCTATGGTAGACTTGGAACGTAAGATGAAGGAAACGATGGCCCAGAAGATAAGTGATGCAATGTCAAGGAGAAATGATAGACACAGGCATATAGTTTTGGAAGAGGATCCCTTCGTGCCAAAAATCACAACAATCCTTCTACTGAAAGGCTTCAAAAAGCCGATGATAGAGGCATATGATGGAGTCACTAATCCGCTTGATCACTTGCGGACTTTCGTCGATTTGATGAGATTGTATGCGACCCTAGAAGTAGTGATGTGTCGGTCCTTTCTGTCGACCTAAAGAGAGGCTAGAGGCTAGAGACTGAGTAGCTACTCTAGGTATATCAGGACTTTTGATGAGCTTTCTAGGAGCTTTGTGACATATTTCTTGATTAGCAAGAGAAAATGGAAGACATTCATTGGGTTGATGTAGGTTGTCCAAGAAAAAGATGAGTCTTTACAAAAGTATTTAGCCATATTTAGTAGGGCTGCACTTGACATAAAAGACATTCAAATGTATGTTGTCGTAACCGCATTAATGAATGGCACCAGAAACTGGACATTTAAGACATCGCTCTTAAAAAACTCCTCGATTCAATGCATGATTTGTTGAAGAAGGGAGACAAATACGTAAATGTAAAGGAAGTTGAGAAGGTCACAAAAAATTTTCGAGAAGGACGAGAGCCAGAAACTTTTAAGCAAAAGTCACATGATGAGCAAAAAGCCTCTGATAAGAACAAATTGAAAAATTGAGCAAATAAATAGGGGGCATGAGTAGGATCAGTCGACCAGGCAAATGTTGGAGGAAGTTAAGGCCTTTATTCCTTTGAACACTCAATATGTACAAAGGTATTAATGGAGATTTGATACATGAAAGAGTTCAACTGGCAAAAGCCAATGGTCGCGTTAGTTAGTAAGAGATATAAAGGCAAGTATTACCATTTTCACAGAGATCATGGGCATGACACTGAAAATTGTATCCACCTGAAAGAGAAGATAGAAAGCCTTTTGAGGAGGGGATTCCTGACTAAGTACGTGAAAAATGATTGAGGTAAGGAAAAAGTTGATGATTGTCCTCCACCTAGGGTCGGAGTAATAAATGTCATCATTGGAGGAAAAGCGACAAGTGGAGATTCAAATTTGGCTAGAAAGAGCTATACCCACTATGTTGGAGTTTGCTCCATTCAAAAGAAGGCGAGATTCAATAAGAACATCACCATTGGCGAGGAAAATTTGGTCGGTGTAGCAAACCCCCATGACAATGCCTTGGTGATCGTCGGTCATCTAGCTGATTTCGTCGTCAAGTTGGTGCTAATCGATGGAGGTAGTGTAGTGAATGTTCTTACTTGTGGGGGCATTTGTGGGGTTAAAAATATCTCAAGAAAGATTAAAAACTGTGACCACCCCTCTCCAAAGTTCGAAGGGGGCAATTGTTATACCGGAAGGAATTGTAAACTTTCGGTGGTACTAGGCATTTACCCAACAAGTGTGATGATCCTAACAAGCCTTTTAGTTGTCAAAAACCCCATGACATACAATGCAATCTATGGTCGACCGCTATTAAATGTCGGCACCATTCTTCTAACGTACCACCAATTTATGAAATTCCTAACCAGTCGAGGGGTTGGTGTGTAAGGGGCGACTAGCACTATTTAAGAAAGTTTTATGTTGATAGCATACAAGTGAAGGGCTTTCCACGAGTCATGATGTTGGACCTTAAGCCTCCAAAGGGAATAATCGAGCCACTTGATAAGACAAAAAAAAATTGGTACCAGAAGAATGAGAATTCAGTATTAGGACAAATTTGAAGTCAGGAGAAAATGAGAAGTTGGTGAAATGGTTGTTCGATAATTTGGATGTCTTTGCATGGAGTCCGAGAGATATTTCGAGGATTAGCCCATCAATCACTTATCATCGCCTTGGCGTTTTAGCCGATGAAGTAGAGGAAAATAAATTTTGGTCCAAAAGATAAAATGCATTGAGGGAGGAATTCGAAAAATTGCTAGAGGAGGGCTTTATTTGAGAAGTATAGAATCCCAAGGGGTAGCAAACATTGTCATAGTCGAATAGAAAAAATGGCGTATGTGTTTGGATTACACTGGGTTGAACAAAGTGTGTACGAAAGACTCTTACCGGTTACCCAGAACAGACCACCTAATAGATGCCCTCGCTTGGTCATGAGCGACTCAGTTTTCGGGATGCCTTCTTTGGGTATCATCAAATTTCTATGGTAGAATAAGACCAGGAGAAAATATATTTCATTACTGATTTTGGGACATATTGTTACACAACAATGACGCTTGATTTGAAAAATGAAGTGGCGAGTATCAGAGAATGGTAAACAAGATCTTCAGGGGTTAATAAGAAATGTTATAAAGGCCTATGTCGATGATATGGTGGTCAAAAGTGCCAAGGCTAACCCAAAGAAAAACAAATCATAGAATATAATTTAATTATTTTACATGCTATATTTTTATTATTTTGAAAAAAAAGAGAGAGATTAAAGTGATATAAATATTAGATTTTTATAGAGCGATGATAAATATATCAATATGATGCTCGTTAGATAGCTCGTAATTAATCATGTATATTGGACTTGAGAAAAGTTAATTCGGATAAACGAAGCCTAAGTTATTGAAATTTAAAGAAATTGTTATTAATTGGTTTTGATAAATTAAATATTGGGTTTAAAATGGGTAGGAGTTATGTGTAGAGTGAGATAGAGATAAGGTGGTTTGTTTTTTTGTTGGATGAGATAATGATGAAGTAATATTCTTGATAGTGACTTTTGCATGGTGGTACAGGGCTCTATGTTTGAGATAAGATGGGTTTTTAAGTTTTGTCTTTTTTTTTTAAAAAAACGTAAATACTATGCATTTACCACTTTATTCTCATATCAGAATATACATACGCACACGACTGCAGTAGTAGGCAGAAAATAAAAATTGGAAACGTACATTATCTTTCTTTCAACATTTGATTAATCAAGCGAGGTAGTATTACAAGGTGCAAGTAGTTTGTCTCGTTTAATTTATTTCTTCATAGTGATAAGTATTATACTAATAAAAGTTGTGTTATGATATGATATGATATGATAGGGTTAATACCCTAAATAGTCACAGAACTTTGTCAAAAGTTCCTAGGAGGTCACTAAATTTCAAAACTTTCCTAAATAATCACAGAACTTTGCAAAAACTTCTTTAAATAGTCACTCAATAACTCTATTCTACCCAAAAATTCAACTGTCTTTTTTTTTTAAAAAAAATGTAAATACTATGCATTTACCACTTTATTCTCATATCAGAATATATATACACACACGACTGCAGTAGTAGGCAGAAAATAAAAATTGAAAACGTAAATTATCTTTCTTTCAACATTTGATTAATCAAGCGAGGTAGGATTACAAGGTGCAAGTAGTTTGTCTCGTTTAATTTATTTCTTCATAGTGATAGTATTATACTAATAAAAGTTGTGTTATGATATGATATGATAGGGTTAATACCTTAAATAGTCACAGAACTTTGTCAAAAGTTCCTAGGAGGTCACTAAACTTCAAAACTTTCCTAAATAATCATTGAACTTTGCCAAAACTTCTCTAAATAGTCACTCAACTTTACAATAAAATTTCCTAAAAGGTCACTGAACAACTGATGTATGGGGTCCCAATTTACAAAGTTCGGTGACTTCCTAGGAAGTTTTGACAAAGTTCAGTGACTATTTAGGGAAATTTTGAAATTCAGTGACCCCCTATGAACTTTTTACAAAGTTTAGTGACTACTTATGGTGTTTTTGAAGTACGGTGACCTCCTATGAATGTTTGGCAAAGTTCGATGACTATTTAGGATATTAACTCGATATGATATGATGTGATATGTATGCTATGGCCATTCGGTACCAAAGATATGATATTTATTGAACTCTTCCTATTTTCTAAAGATATGATATGACGGTATGATATTTTTGACGCATGATTTAATATTTTATTCAGAATTGTACAAAATATTCGTGTCATACTGAGTATTCCCATATAATCACTATTTTCCCTACTTTTCACATATTAGAACGGGTTGTTGGATGGCGGGTTATGAGGTGCTTGTTGTTCTTGGATTCATTGGACTTAATAAATTAAATTCGGTGTAACGTGACTATAGATTTTATTTTCAGTATTTCCTTTAGTTTTACTATTATGTGGATTTGTTATTTAGGGTTTGTAACATATTTTATTTGGTTATGTTTTTTTCCATATGTTTATTTAATATTGGTAGAACCAAAAAAATTTCATGTTATGATATTTGAAATATTTATTTAATTACGAAATGAATAGGATATGGCGTAGAAAAGTCCTTATTTTTTTAGAATATGGAATTATTCTATATAACAAAGAGAGTAAACTAACGTTACATAATTTTATATTAGCTTATTAGCACAAAACGTCTCTACGTTTCGCTTAGTGTGTAAAACGTCCTCAGGTTTCAACTTTTTGCATTTTCACCCCTAGTTCAACGTTTAATGTGGGAAATGTCATTTTCATCAATTTTTATCCAATTTCTCAATTAAATATTGTAAAATGACAAATATACCCTCATTTTTAAATAATAAAAAAGGAAAATAAAAAACAAATTGCAATCGTACTCCAATTTTTTTTAAAAGAAGTACAAATAAATCCCAAATAAATTAAATTAAAAAATCAAAAAAGAAAAGAAAGGATGTCATCATCTTCTTCCCCATCTCCATCTTCATCTTCATCTCCATCTCTCTATCCCTCTCCTTATCTCACCCACTCCCATCACCACAAAACGAAACCAGAAAATAAATTGGAAAATACTAGAGGATGTAAAAATACTAAAAATCAATCTCTCATATTTCTTACTAAATGATGTAGAAATACTTAGATTGGTTTTATGATAAAACAAAAGAGGACTTTTCTTCTCATTATTGTCAGTGGCATTGTTCTTGACTTTCACAAGCTTTCTTGAATGGGGACGACTTTTCTGTGGGTGGCACTTACAGTACTTGTGATGGGACACTACATTTCTTGAGAACCTCAATTTCTTTCCATCCGTTCACTTGCACCTTTCTAGATAAACCAATCACTGTATTCAAACACCAATACCAATAAATATCTTTTTAAAATCCTATCTAATCTAGTGTGTGAAAAGAAGAAATCATCAAAGAAAAAGAAGATCAGCAGGAAAAAGAAGATCAGCAGGCACAAGGGTGAAAAATGCAAAAGTTTGAAATGTAAGGAAAGAAGATCAGCATGAATAAGAATGTTTTGCATACTAAGAGCGAAATGCATGGACGTTTTGTGCTAATAAGCATTTTATATTTATTGCATGCCATTTTTAAGAATAAATGAAACTTTTAGTAACAATTTAAATATTAAAAATTTGGGTCGTTACAAAGGCTAATGATCATGTAACTAATTTGTAGCAAGTGTTTGACGTCGGTCTATAGAACATGCTAAAATCCAACTCGAGAAGTGTGTCTACGGTACAATCGACGATTTTTTTTTTAGATTTCATGATTATACAAAAGGGCATTGAGGCAAACCTAGAAAAAATTCAATCTATTCTAGAGATGAAAGGCCTGACCATTAAGAAAGAGGTTCAAAGCCTAATGGGACGGGTAGCAGCATTGATCGCTTTATGAGTTGAGTGGCAGGCAAATGTTACCACTTCTTCAAAGCAATTGGGGGTTCAAACAATTTTGAATGGGCCAGAGAATGTAAAGAGTCCATTGAATCCTTAAAGTAGTCTCTTTAGCAACCTCCAATCTTGACTAGGCCATGTTTAGAGAATGTGTTCTGTTTATACTTGGTGGTTTCAAAGCATGCAGTCAGTGCAGTGGTGGTAAAAGAATTTTCAAAAGTGCAAAAGTCAGTCTACAATGTTATTCAAGTACTAAAAGGCGTTGAAACTCGGTATAGCCTTGCAGCAATTGGTGTTTGCATTGATTATAGTAGTTAGAAAATTAAGGCCATTTTATTAGTGTAATGTGGTACAAGTCATGATTGATCAAACCATCAAGAAAATTTTGCATTGACCAGAAACTTTTGGAAGATTTGTTAAAATGGGTGATTGAATTAAGTGATTTTGACATCAAATTTAAGCTAAGGATGGTAATTAAGGTGCAATCTCTAGCCGATTTTATCATCGAGCTGACAACCCACCTCATCATCCTGTAGAACAAGAGACGAACTGGAAGATTTTTGTAGATAGGTCTTCGCACCATGAAAGATCCGGAGCAAGTATCATAATGACAGGACTAGATATGAAGTGTTGAAGTATTTATTGTGTTTTGAATTTCTAGTCACAAATAATGATTTGAATATGAGGCAGTAATCACGGGCATGAGCTTGGTAGCCAGATTAATGGTGTCATCAATTGAAATTTGTAGTGACTCTCAATTGAAAGTTGGGGAAGTGATAGGGGAGTTCGAAGCGAGAGACGGTAAAATGTTAGCCTATTTATTGAAAGTTAAAGATTTACAAAGAGGATTTTGTGCTTCAAGATAACTAAGGTCCCCTATAGAGACAATGAACGAGCAGACGCATTGTCGAATCTTGTATCTGAGAACCCGAAGATTTTACTTTGCACAATAAATGTGAAGATCTTGCGATAGTCGAGTGTTTTACATGTGATTGACATTGTAAATATAGAGCATGAAAAAGTTGGATAGATCCATTGATCGACAAACTCGTAAAGGATAAACTATCGAAAAGTATTTCTGAAGCAAGGCGACTAAAAGTTCGAGTGGCCTTGATCACTATTATTGATGGACAAACTGTCAAAGTATTGCTATGCGATATTTGAAGTGTTTGCACCTGATCAAGGTACAATATGTGTTATATAAAATATATGCAAAAATCTATGGCAATCATCAATGAGCGACTACCTTCACATTTAAGGCTCTGTGGTAGGGTATTATTGGCCTAGTATGGAGGAGGATGACAAAGAATTAGTGAGGAAGTGTGATGCATGTCAATGTCATGGAAATTTAATTCGTGTGCCGATCGAGCAACAATCCACCATTTTTGAGGTTTGTCCTTTCTTTCAATCAAGATTGGATATCTTAGTGCAGTTATCTATTGCCAAAGGGCACAAAAAATTCTTGCTAGTCACCATTGATTATTTTACTAAGTGGATGGAAGTGAAATGGCTAAGGTAAATATTTTTATATGGAAGAATAATATATATAGGTTCAGTATACCTAGAGTAATCATTATCGACAATAGCAGGTAGTTTGGCAATCACAACTTCAAAGTTTTTTGTGAGAGTTATCAAATAGACCACATATTTGCCTATGTCGCTCACTCTTAGTCGAATGGGCAGGCCAAAGTAACAAACCGAACAATACTGTGGGATTTGAAAACAAGATTGGAGAAGGAAAAGGGGTTTTGGGCAGATGAATTGATTAATGTGTTATGGGTATATCACACGATCCCACGAGAACTAGCAAGAAAATATCTTTCAACTGTCTTTCGGAATGAAAGTCGTTGTTCCTATTAAAATCCTAAATGAAACTGGTGAGGTGAAGATCAAGCAGCTCAACATTGCGCCTACTAGTGTAGAACTCCACCCCCTTGAAGGGGTGAGTGAGAGGGCAACTGTGAAGATTGAGGCTTACAAGTGAAATGTTGTCAAGTACTTTCATTGAATGGTGAGGCCAATGGTTTTTCAGCTTGGGCATCTTGTACTAAGGAAGGCAGCAAGACACCCTCTGCCTAAGCTCGGGCTAAATTTGGAAGGATCGTACGAAATAGTTCACAGCCTCGAAAATGGAGTTTACAATCTCAAAGATTTAAAGAGAAAACCACTAGGCAGACCATGGAACGTTGAACATCTCGAGAAGTACTATCAAAAGGTCATCAAGTAGGGGGTCATGTGATGTCTGTTTATCTCTTGTAAATACAGTTGCAAGGATGTTTAATCGATTTTCCTAATGTAATGCATGCTATAAGCATATCATATTATAATTATTGGCATTCTTCAATGAAAAGTTTAGATGGCAGCAGATGATGATGACACTAAGGAAGGGCCAGCTTAGGTGGGATGTCCCGATGTGTATCCCGAGTCCTTAAATCTAGACAAGTTTTATCTTAACACACGAACTTGATTTACAATCGATTCAATCACGGGACTTCAAACTTCTCCAGTGCATCAAAGTAGCCATCGGGTTGGAGGTGAGCAATAAAATCAAAAATTGGTTATAAGCTCAAAATCGCCTCACGGTCCTGGTGGTAAACTTTAGAAAAAAAATAGTTAAGGCTAAAAATCACTAGGATCGCACCCAGCACTTCAAAATTGCCCAAGTGGCTAGGCGATTAGCAACAAAACCAAAAATTGGTTATAAGCTGAAAATCACCTTACAGTCCTAGTAGTAAGCTTTCAAAATAAAAAAGGATTTGCTAAGGCTCAAAATCACAATGATCACACCAAGTGCTTCAAAATTTCCCAAGGAGCTAGACGGTGAGCAACAAAATAAAAAATTGGCTTTAAGCTCAAAATCGCCTCACGGTCCTAGTAGTGAGCTTTCAAATTCTAGAATTTGTTTAAGGTTCAAAATCAATAGAATTGTACCAAGCGCTTCGAAATTACCCCAGAAAAAGGCTTACAATCCTAGACGGTCGAATAACAAAAAGAAATAACAATGAAAAGCACAAGCGAATAATGGGAAACTAGATAACTTTGGTTATGAGGTCCCTTCACGGTATGCCCAAATGTCTTAATATGCTTAGCTGTCTTTTCCTTTTCTCTACCCTGCTCTAGGAATCGATTCTAGCTCGAAGGGTCAATAGACAAATGCTCAGCAGACACCCACTTCTTGGTTATGGCGATAAAGGCCACCATAATTTTTGCCTTGTATGCATACATATCTCTGACATACTCTTAAGAAGCCTTGTATCACTCCACGCATCATCTTGTGCATGGGCAAGAGCTGAGGGCAGATTATCAATCTTTTTTTCCTGCTCACTGACTCGGGATTCTATCTCCTTATTGCGAGCTTCCGAGGAATCAAGTGACTTCTTCAAGGTTGAGTTTTTCTTTTTGAAGTTGCTTGCTTCCTTGTTCTTGCCTTCTCGAGAGCCTTCAGTTCTTCCATTTGAAAGTTATTCATCCCGATAAGTGATACTTGCATGGTGAAAACCTTGTAGGCAAAAAGGGAAAGAAGAATACAATTATCAGGTAAACTCAAAAGGTATAAACATAAGGAAAAATGAAGAAGTGGAGTGCGAAGAATACTCTCTTATTGTAGAAAGCCAGGACCCTCTCCACATCATCCACTTTACGCCTAGCTAAAGTTATGGCATGATAAAAGCCTCGACCATGTCAACTTTACGCTTACCCCGAATCGGAAGGAATCTAAGATCTAAGAGTGGTAAACCTTCTCTTTCAGACCTAACCTCGTTATGACTCGAGCTGCCCCTCTAACCTCAAGTAGTGAGACGACACCCATCGAATCATCCAATGGTTGTGGAGGTTTCTTGCAAGTGCACTTCCTCTTTTCCATGTCAGTAGCGTTTCTCTTTTTGAGGGGACAAAAGACAACCCCTCATTGCTCTCAAGCTCAGGCTCGGTAGTGAGCTCAAAATTCTCGTCAAGTCGAAATCCATACCTGCATGCACACAATAATGCTTAGCAGATATAAAAAAATTATAAGTGAAGATACACACAAGTAAAAACAATAAATGAAAGCCTACCAATAGGTCGACTGATCCCCAATGTCAACATCTTCCTCATAGTTAAAACTTGAGATTGGAAGGGTGCAAGAGGGGAGTAAGCTCGACAGGATTATTGAAAAGGCAAATTTGAGGGTTTCTCTAAAAAGTATTGAACGGAAATTGGGCTTCGAAAGGTCGAACGTAGTAGAATTGAGACTTTCACCCGCTATTGGAATTTCTGTACTTAGGAATACAAGAGGAAAGCTAGTAGTGGTAGACAAATGAGATATACTAGGTAGATTGTGTAATTCAAATACACATATAGAGAGGTCCATGGAGGACACGATCTTTTCACTAAGGAAAATGTATAAGTAGTATAATATTTCCTCTATACATTGGGATTTATCTGCATGAGGGTAAGATGAAATTCATTGAAGATTGAAATAAAGGAGGGATGGAGAAGAAACCTCTAACCCCCATCCAAACAATCTTTGTACATAGCAATGTCCCGGGGATCTGACTCGGGAAGCTCTTCTTTGGACCTAGGGGCTCTATATACATAATCGTCAATACGAGTATACCTATCTAGCAATTGATTCAATTTAGATGGAAAATTGTAAAAGCTAGGCCATTATGGAATAATAATTACCACTCGACCGGTCGATCCCATCCAATTTCAAAGTTATAATTTGGAGATTTGAAATAACTGATGTGATTTTTGGGAAAATATCGAACAAAAATGGAGAGGTCATGAAAATGGACCGAAATACCACCACCCCGAAGGGAGTCAATCGACCCTTTTAGAGAAAGGCTGGTCAATGGATGATTTGGGCGCCAGTCGATCAACAAGTAGGCTTGCTGGTCAATCAACAAACTTTCGTATTAGTCGATCGACCAGCCCTGAGGTCGACGATCCATCGAAAGATAGGCCGACCAATTCCTCTTTCATTTTCACTCTCATTCTCAACTTCATCGAAAGATTTCTTAACTAGAAGAAAACAACGACAAAATCACTTTATACATCGAGATGGAATGGATCTACAAACTAAAGGAACTTCAAGAAAAATAAGAATGAAGCACGAGGAGATTACCTTGGGAATGAAAGAAGTTGATGAATGTTTAAGGTTTGCAATATAAAGAAGTGTGAACAAATGAAGCCTTCTCCTCCTTTATAAAGAGGAGATTTTTGATTTGTTACCCCACTCATGGGTTGCCAAGTATACAAGCCAATCGAGCCTATGACTTTCCGCCATTTGGCCTAGTCGATTAATTTATGTTTTAACAAATGTCATCACGTGACATGCTGAAAAAAAACTCTTACTACATAAAGGAGTGAAGATGCTACCTCTTAACGATAGTTTTTGACAAGAGGTAGAGGGGCAAGTGATGTTGTGTGATATAAATGGTGGAACAAAATGGCCAACCAAGTGAAGGCAATTGTTCAACTACCACCATGGTAGCCTAACTATCGCTGTGCTAGCTTGACTACCACTAGCCTGACTACTAATATGCTAGATCAATTATGTTGACCTATGGTCAAACCATATGTTTTAATTATAACAAACAACTTATGTTTATCTCTAATTTGATCTCTAATTTGATTGACATGTCGACAAATTGAGTCAAAATCATTGAACGAGAA
>CAIGRN010004489.1:0-21704 GCA_903798345.1 Fraxinus anomala | reverse complement strand
GACGCCATACGCAAAAAGGAAGAGAAAATGGGTCCAAGCAGGATGTAGTCTCTAACCATAACAAGCTTAACTCTTCTCAACAAACAGAATAAAGAAGAAAAAGGATAGTTGGTGACTCGAATGTCAACTTATATAAAGATTGGGGGTGCTTTGGTGCCATTTCCCTTTCCAGTTTGACTTCTAAAACCCCTTGTTTTGGGATGGACTGCACATGGGCTTCTGGGCCCATAAGGATTATTCAATCATCTGGTGCCATCCATTGGATCCAGTCCACCACAAACAGAACCCTTAAGGATACCATGTGAACAAGAGCAAATGTACAATACTGTACTATTCTTGGTACAACTGCACTAGCACNTGTACAATACTGTACTATTCTTGGTACAACTGCACTAGCACGAATTATTTCATTCAACTGTTAGCCAGATAAAGTCATTGCTTACAATGTACTAAATTATTGTTAGTCAGATTAGATTATCATTTCAAAACTTTTCTCTAGTACTGGGGAGAATAATGAGTGGTGGATAGCTGATGGTTGAATGCTTTTAAGAATTTGTACATGGGTAAAAAAAACATTGTGGGTCCCCTAACTATTATCCTCGTTGTTTAGCGTTCTTTTTATGTTCAACTTTTAAATGAATTGTTAATCATCTAGTTGTATAGTAATCACATTTTCTAAAAATATTTCAAGAGCATGACTTTCGTCAGTGTTGTTGCAAATTTGCATCCTCATCCAATCGACAAGGAAAAATAATTTCAAAAGAATCACGAAAGAAAATTTGCCTATCATGTGGTAAAAGACTATAGGAATCGTATATGGTGACCAGATTGAAAAAAAAAAAAAAAAAGAAAATTAGATTTTAACAAATAAATTTAGAAGGAATAAAAGTCAAAAGGGACTAAAATGAAAGGGAGATTATATTAACACTACAATTTTTATTTTTTTTACACCATATTTAATTTGCAATTAAACTCTTTTTGTTTATTGTAGCAAATATATTTTTTTAAATTTTTTTTCCGTCGAATTTTTATCTTCAACATTCCATTAGTTAATACATCTCGTATTCAATGAGGATTTATATTAAAATATTTTGTTTTCATACTTTAAAATGAGGAAAAAAAAATTTGGCACTTTTTTTTTTTCTAAAAATCCGACGTCATTTCAGTTAACTTTCGAATATAAATCTATTATCAAATACAAAATGTGTTGATTAATGGAAAATTTGAGGATAAGAATCTCATGAAAAACTGTAAGGGAAATAAATGCTACAATAAGCAAAGATTAAGAACATTTAGTGTAATTAAAATGTGGTGCAATAAGTAAAAATTGTAGTGTGAATATAATTATCCAAAATGAAATTTTGCTCAAAGTTAAATGACTTCTAGGCCCCGCTTGGTGCACATTATTATAGAATGTGAATGAAAAATATAGTCGTTATTAGGTCCCACACAAGATATAGAAATTCAAAATTAATGGTTTGATGTGATGGATAACGATCATATTTTTAATTTTTATGGAAGCCTAGTGTTCTTTTAACCATAAAAAACAAGAAAAAGATCGAGACAAAGCTGAAACTCGAGGCTATACTTAAGTAATTGATCGATTATAATGTTGTTAATCCACGTTTGGATTTTATTAGCTCGTACATGAAATATGAACTCCATCACGCCTACGGAGCGACCAATTTTGCAATACTATTTAACTGTAATAGCGAAATAGGTCAAAAATATATTTCAAGGACCAATTTGAAATTTATTTTGAACTTCAAAGAATCATTTGTGAAATTAACTCTCATGTTATCAACGTTGGAAGTAAAGAATAGGGTAAACAGAGCAATTCAAAAATTGCAACTAATCAGGTTTTTACTTTCAAGAATTGCGTTTTATTTCGAAGATCTTAATGTTACGACATGAAACCATTAGTTGATGTCAAGGTTTAACAGTAGACCTAGCGTATACTGCTAACAAAATGGCCAATTATTCGACGAAATTTAACTTTCGTAACCAAATTGGTCAAAAGACTACTTTTAAGAATCAATTTGAAATTTTAGTCGAACTTCACTGACTTTATGAAATAAACAAAGCTCAAGAACTGAAAATTACGCGAAGAAAAATCGGAATTAGATATGCCAAAAACGGCCCAATTATTCTCATTAATTACGCGAACATCACTACATGAATTTACAGATCATGATCCAGAATCTACGATAAAGCGAAAGAAAAAGCGGGTTAGAAAAAAATTACATAATAGAGTTATTGGGATCTGACACTTTCTTCTAGTTCTTGCACGGCAGCCTGTAATTGATCCGGCTGACCGGCGACGTAGTTCAACAATCCTTCGCCATCTTTCTCATCGGAGGTCGATGCCGGTGGCGGAGAAATCCGGCCAAAAACTAACACGGCAACGAGAAAGAGCGCCGTCGAGACGAGAAGAGGCCAAAAGTACTTAATAATATCGAGAAATCTAGGAGAAATATAGAGGATAAAAAGGATGGATGAGCATAAAGTAATGGCGGAAAGGATATAGAATTTGAACTTCAGAAGCTTTTCTAGGATTTCCATGGCAGATTTAGGAGGCCTTGTGGAGGAATCGTTATTTGTTTTTGTAAGAGGAGGGTGCGACTCTGTGCAGAGATTCTCCGCCGGAAGACGAAGACCTTTGTCTTGAGGACATTAAAATTTTAGTCAATCTGTTTGTCATTTTATTTTAGACTTACAGGATTCTCATTCCCAAATTACCCATAGATTTTTACTTATGAACACAGTAAAAAGTTTTTACCTATGAACACAGTAAAAAGTTTTTACCGTTAATTATTTATTGTGATTACTAAGAATTTAATTCTATTTATTTTTTAAAAATTATGTAATTAATTTTAAATTTGTGAAATTGATGGATTATTGAGCCCCGTTTGATGCACGTTAAAAAGGAAAGAATACATTTTAAATAACGATGTGATGGAAAAAATTTGAATTTAAGTATAATATTATTTTATTAAAGATTATGTAGTTGAAAATGAGTATTGAAAGAATGCATTTTTTTAAGAATGTGAATCAAACGGAGTCTAAGTATTTTGAATATTCAAAAATAAAAAAATCTCTAGGAAAATTTGATACTCCACGTACTTTTTAATACGTGGTCATTGTAGCAATTATTTTCTTATTTTTTTTTCGTCGAATTTTTATCTTCAAAATTATATTAATTAGTACATCTTATTTTTGATATGGTTTATATTAAAATATTCATGCTTTGAAATGAGAAAAAAAAAATTCTCACTTTTTATTTATTTATTTATTTTAAAAATGATGGAAAAATAAATTTTTTACACAATTTTAACGAACTATTGGATATAAAAATGTAATCAAACATAAAATGTGATAACTAATGAAAGTTTGAGGATAATAATGAGATGAAAAATAGTTAAGAATGTAAATGTTATAATGAACAAGTTAAGAACTTTACATTCAATTAAAACGTGGCAAAAAATAAAAATTACGGTGTGAGTATACACATATTGTATTCACGTGTGTCGGCTATTGGATCTACTGGGATCCGTTTTACTAAACCCGGTTCTGAAATTGGTAAGATATCGGGTCAGCCCATGGCAAACTCAATTCGAATGGGTTCTAGACCCATCGCCTTAGCAATTGGCTCAGCAGCCCGGTTTACAGAGCCGAGCCGACCCTGCCTGAGGCGCATCAATGGCGCCTGTGAGAGCCGCCGGCACCGTTGTCATCGCGCTCTCCATAGGCGCCATACTCTCTTACTTCCTCCGCAGCCGCTCAAAATCTTCTTCTACAAAGACTTCGAATCGTCAAAGTTCTAGAAATGGACTGGTTGCCGCCATTGGCAATACCCCTCTTATTAGAATCAATAGCCTCTCCGATGCCACTGGCTGTGAAGTAATCCCCAACCTTTCTCTCTATATGTATATACATGTATGCATATAGTTGTTTGTGGATTAATTTTCTTTTGATGTGTTGCCTCACGAATTTATTTGTTTTTTGACAGATTCTTGGGAAGGCAGAGTTTTTAAACCCAGGAGGAAGTGTAAAAGATAGGGTGGCAGTGAAAATAATTGAAGAGGTGGATTAACTGTATATTTACTTCTACTGCTTCCAAAGTTATGGTCTTTGCGCTTGATTCATAAAGTAATTAGAGAATGGCTCTGATTGTCAATTAATTTGTTGAAGCAACTAGCAATTCTGTGTACTCGATTGGCTTTTATTTGCTAATTTTAAGATTCATTCTGAAATTTTGGTTTTTCGTTTGTGTACTCGATAGTCCTAGAGGAAATTCTGTATTTTCAAAGCCATCTTAGCTAATTGTAGATTATCTAGAGTTTAATTCTACTCATTACTGGCATTCTTTAACACTTTCCTTATGTTTTCACCATCTTATCCATCTATATATGATTTTTATGATCACAATTGCTTCTCGTGCAGGCCTTGGAATCGGGATCTCTAGC
This sequence comes from Fraxinus anomala, assembly GCA_903798345.1. NCBI lineage: Eukaryota > Viridiplantae > Streptophyta > Magnoliopsida > Lamiales > Oleaceae > Fraxinus > Fraxinus anomala. Next base: position 17,238 of record CAIGRN010004489.1, on the reverse strand, counting down.
TCCGGGCGGTGTTGTTACTGAGGGAAGTGCTGGAAGCACAGCTATCAGTCTTGCAACAGTAGCGCCGGCTTATGGATGCAAATGCCATGTTGTTATTCCAGATGATGTTGCTATTGAGAAGGTATGATTGGTTGTGCTTCATTCAAGAATTTGGCTGTCTTTTTTTTATTGTCACTTCCTATTCTCTAGTTAAAATTCCATGTGTAATACAACTTCCTATTTTCATTTGCTCACGTACTCAGTATTGTATGAACGTGCTTGTAAATTTAGTGCATTTGGAACTCTGTGTTAGATTAGACAGTGATATCTTTTATCTAATAAAGCGTTTTGGGTGTATCGGTCAGATTAATGCAGTGAAGTTCTGATGTCTAGATTCACAGTATGGCCTTTTAAACCTCTTACTCACTTTTTCAGTCCCAAATACTGGAAGCTCTTGGTGCTACGGTTGAAAGAGTTAGACCGGTTTCAATCACACATAGAGACCACTATGTCAATGTTGCACGGAGAAGAGCACTGGAAGCAAATGAAATAGCATCAAAGTACCAAAATATTAACCAAAATAATACCAAAGATGGCAATCAAATTAATGGCTACACATCGGACAAGGAAACTCAAAGTATCTTGTATGAATGCAAGGGTGGTTTTTTTGCAGATCAATTCGAGAACCTTGCAAATTTTAGGGCTCACTATGAAGGTACCGGACCTGAGATCTGGGAACAGGTTAGAGGCAACTTAGATGCATTTGTAGCAGCTGCTGGCACGGGTGGTACAGTGTCTGGCATATCTAGGTTTCTGAAGGTTGATTTTTTATTTTTTATTTTATTCTCTTCCTACGGCTGCAATTTCTAATTCCGTGTATGATGAAGATAGTGATATAACCTGTTTTCTCTATTCAACAGGAAAAGAATTCAAGTATCAAATGCTTTCTCATTGACCCTCCTGGTTCTGGTTTGTTCAACAAGGTAACCAGAGGAGTCATGTACACAAGAGAAGAGGCTGAAGGACAGAGGTTGAAGAACCCATTTGATACTATAACAGAAGGAATTGGGATCAACAGATTGACTGAAAATTTTAAGTTGGCAGAACTTGATGGGGCCTTCCGAGGCACAGATATAGAAGCTGTTGAAATGTCTAGGTCAGTCTTGTACTCTTTACTTACGTACCCAGCGTTGCATCAATATTCTGCACAAAATTTCATGGCTATTCCTCTTGAACTACCTTATGGTCTTTGTCTATTATTTTATGTTGTTAGAGAGGGATGCATTTATATATTTTATTTATTTGAATATAGTCTTAAACATAACCCTTCATGTACAAGACGGCAAGACTTGAATCAATGACCTTTACTTGCTCTGTAATGATACCATGCTGAACTACCTTGTCTTAGAGTTTGAGCTGTTAGAAAGGAGACAAACTTGTTTATGCTGAATTATGTCTTCAACAATTGGTTAGCGAAGACTGTCAAAGGTAACAGGAGGAAGCAGTAGTTTATGTGATGTTTGTTTTCCTTTTTTTTTGTGTGTGTGTGTGTGTGTTCTTTTAACTTTCATGTTCCCTGTGGAGATTATGTCACCCTGTGAAAGAAAATTATTATCGCTCAAATCCATGGATGCTTTGATTGATAAAACTTATGATTTTCTTGTTACTCGAGAGAATACCCATAAAACAACCAAAATGAACGCCAGAAGGAAATACATTTTGCAATGTGCATAGTTATGAACCTGTAAAATCTGATGTTGCTAATGTTGTCCATCAGGTATTTATTGAAGAACGATGGCCTTTTTCTCGGGAGTTCTTCAGCCATGAACTGTGTTGGAGCTGTCCGAGTGGCACAAGCGCTGGGCCCTGGTCACACTATAGTTACAATTCTATGTGACAATGGGATGAGGCACCTTACTAAGTTTTACAATGCTCAGTATTTGTCTCGATATGGCTTGACACCTTCAGCTACCGGATTAGAGTTTCTTGGTCTCCACTGAAATTTGATTTGCGATAAGTTTCTTCCCCCAGTTTTGACACTAATTAGTTTCTTAGGCCTTGTTTGTCATCCATTATTGTGTTGAAAATGGAGTAATGAATAATATTTTTTGAAGAATGTGCGGTGAAAATTTAAAGTAACTTTATTGGTTTGTGTGTAGAATATTTTATTGGGTGAATGTGTGGTGGAGAATCTTACTGTAGCAAACAATATTTTGAAAAAATGGTAGACAAACAGAGGTTTAATCAGAAAGGTATTTCGATCTTTTGTAACAGAGTTGGAAAGAAAAGCTAGTTTCTGGATTTTGAGGATACTCAAAAATAGTTTTTGAATTTTTACAACCACGAAACTTCAGACGAATTGCTAATAATTTTTTTATTTTTTATTTTACTCATTTTACGCAACGTATTTCATGTCAACGTTTGAAATCTTGAATTGACAGGCCTCGCGTCAAGGTATAATTTTAGCGGCAAAAAATGATATCCAAACCTAGTCAAATTTTATACAGACTTGTATAAACTAGAGCGAGGTTCGATAAATAGCACTAACGTTTGAATCTCAAACTTGCCCTCAAATTTGTAATTTTTAATTTTTGACTCAGGAAAAGTTAGATAAACACAATTTTGATATATCGCTTGTTTGTTTGTTTCAAATTTTTTGTCAGAAATCAGACCGCTGCTCCTTAAAAAATTATTTCTTTATTCATTTCATTCGATAAAAAAAATTTATTTTACTGTACAATTTATTCTTTTCATTTCATTTCACTTTACTTACATGTTTCCTCTCAAAAAATAAAAATAAAAATGCTCGCAGTACTTGCAAAAAGTGAGGGTATAAATGGAATTCACAAAGACAACAAAATGCGAAAATTAGCTCCCTTGCGGAAATGGTGGGCCACGTGATTTGATAGGAAAATAAATTCTACTCCTAACAATGGCGCCCAAATAAGGGCATAATATGTATAATTAATTTTTTTCATGAATCTCAATGAGACAGGTGCTCTGAGAAGGGCAGAGTATTCATTCATGAAATTAGCTCCTACAAGGATGATATAATTTTTATTAAAACAAATTACTACTTTGGAAAATAAAAAACAATTGCTTCAACAAATAAAAATAAAAATCCTATATATAGTACTTTATTTATATCTATTTTCCCTATCGTCAACTTGAAGTCTAGGAAGGGTATAATAACCATGAAACCAAATCGACCCGACCCAAATAGAATCGACCCCACTCGGATAGGTTTCAAGGGAAGTCAAGTCAAGTTTCGTGTCGGGTCCAACTGAAACCCTCAATTTTTAGGTCATTAATAAAAAACAATTTCATAATACCACGAAACAGATTAATTGACAATTTCGAATTGAAATTTCACCCAATCCACTTAGTTAAGTTGATTATGAGCTTCTGTTCGAACCCAATCCAAACCGTGTTATTCCTATCGAAGCCCATCTTCCCCTACTAGGCCAACCATATGGAACCACCATCAATCAACAGGTGCAAAAACATTAATCCTGGCCGTCTATTATCGACTTTATCTCTTAACCGTCGATTCAGCTACCCGTTTGGAGTTCTGCCCAGTGTCACTGACACTCCAATCCGACATGGCACTAAAATGGTTTTAAAATCCGGATTTGGAGTCCGCTATAAATAAACTCCCAAACAGTGCCACCCATTTCGAAGCGTAAAAGAATCGTTGATCAAAAGAGAGAGATGAATGAAAACCAAATCACTGAGTGAGCTTCGAAAAGTGCTTTAAGAATCTCGTAACTCTGCACTCAAATCTCTGTAAGTTGTGTATATTGGCATGAATTTCTTTTAGAATCTTAATTTCTACTGTGTTTAATGTGTCTATCGTCGTTTCTTCGTGTGTTTTTGAGGTAAGAAATTGCACTTTTGTCGCCTAAGGTTCTGGATTATGCTTCGGAAAAATAATTTTCCAACTGCTCTATTTTTGTTTCTTCAGCGAAATTTTGGTTCTTTCATGTTTTCTTCGAGTTTAATTGCTGTGGGGGAATTCTGTGGATCTTATTAGGGCTTGTTGTCGCTGTATGTTTTAGCATAATTTTGTAATTATATTTGTGTACACAAAAACATTTGCAGGAAGTTGTTCCTTAATCACGTATGCATGTTCAAATTTTCGAGATTATGCTACAGCTTCTTTGTTATTTAAAAAAAAAAAAAACACTTGGGCTCAGTACTTGGTGCCTGTTGATTTCTGTCTTTGGTTTCTTCATTAGTCTATTTTTCGCTTTCAAATTTTTATTCTCATAAACTATGATGTTTTCTTCTAGTTTCTACCTGTAGTTTATTTTGGATCTGTGAAAAAGGTTATAGGATAAGCTCCAATCTTTGAGTTTCGGTTATTATGGGTGAGGAGGATGCCCAGACAGATAAGCCTGAGGCAGCTGCAAATGGGAATGCTAAGCCGGAGGAGAAGAGTGAGGTTGTGATAGAGAAGAAAGGCAAGGAAAATAATGGAGTAACAGAGATGGAAGAAGATAAAAAGGATGATGGGAAAGATGAATCCCAGAATTTAGTTGTGGACAAAGTGCAGATCGACAAAAGCGAGGAAACTGAAGAAAAAGAAGCAGAGAATGGAATAGGAGAAAAAGACGAAAAAGAGATGGAAGAAACAAAAGGAGAAGAAGAGAAGGAAGAAACCAAAAGTGAGGGAATAGAAGATGAATCTAGCAAGAAGCCTGATGATGAGGCTGAAGATAAGGTTGAAGAAGAAGTTGATGAAGTGAAGGCTGAGGAGGAAGATCCAAAGGAAAATAAGGAGGTAAAAGGATCGAAGAAGCGACCTAGAACCAAAAGTCGTTCTGGACAAAAAGACAAGAGTAGGAAGAAGAAAGCTGAAGAGGAGAAGCCAGAAGCCCCCATAGAGAAAAAGGCAAAACAAACTAAAACCCCCACCAGGAAAATGGAGGAGCCTAAAACTACTACACCTTATGCAATTGAACGCCCTGTACGTGAACGAAAATCCGTAGAAAGGCTGGTTGCTACTATTGAGAAGGACAACGCTAAGGATTTCCAAATAGAAAAGGTCTTTTCTTTTACGTTTCACTTTTTCGACCACCTTTTTATAAATTTACATTTTACCGTTTGACATTTAGCATAATGGTCTATTAATGAAGATATAATTTGTGACATAATAATGTTTGTTTGCAGGGTCGCGGAACTGCACTGAAAGATATCCCTAATGGTACATCTTTTAAATATTTCTTTGGCTACAATTTACTAATGAAATTGCATTCACTTTAAATTGAAATTGCAATGAGAGTTGCAGTAATATGATTCTTGAATTTTAACTCTAATATGAGCATATGAATATGGTTGGTTTGCTCATGTGATATTATACGTATGATATAATGGCTTGGGCACAAGGCCACATCTAAAGACATGCCTTTCTCCATGTTATTATCTGTGTTATACTTGCCTTGAATTTGATTGAGAAGTTTGTTGTGGTACATTATATGCTAGGATTTTTCATTTAAACCTAGCTGTGGGGAGGTCCACAAAAGAATAAATAAATTCTCTCACATATTCTATTACATTTACTTTTCATTTTTGTATAGCTATGAGGCTGTATTGATGAATACGACATTGTTTTCTGAACTGCATTTTTGTTTCAGTTGCGTACAAGTTATTGAGAAGGAAGACTGACGACACCTTCAAATTGCTGCATACTATACTCTTTGGAAGGAGGGGAAAGGTGAACTTTTGAGTTCCTGTATAGAGTATTCTGGCTGTCCTTCCTTCCATGCCATACTCTACCTTTTCTGTCTCTTCTCTTCTTCTTTTTCGTTCATTGACTGTAAAGTTTCATATCACTTCATTCAATGCAGCGTTTCTTGTAGATTAAGACTGAAATAAGTTATCTTGAAAAAAATCTTGCCATTGGATATTCATGGATTTTTGTGTAGTAACTTTTTTACTTGAATGATACTATTTGTATTTGAAGTTTGGCTAAATATTAATTTCTTCCAGAACCTTCAATGCGTCTTGAACTCCATGTATTTTGGGATGCGCACAATATAGTTGAACATTTCACATTGCCAATTTAATATTTAGTTTCTCTCATCCGCTATTGACATTCTTATTTAAATTGGTATCATTTTTGGAGCTGTTCAGCACTTCAGCTTCTTAACTACTCACCTTATATTTTTTGTTATCGTGTTGTTGATATCCAACTGTCCAACTGTATAAGCCTGTTTATTTGCATGACCTCATGGTTCTGACAGTTTATTTGTTAAAGATATGGAAGCGTGATGCCGTAATATCTTCGAGATTCTTGTGATAATATTTCCTTCGTAGTATGATTGTGTAATCAATATAGGATCTTTTCTTTTGTGATAGATTTTAATTTAACGGGTCTTTCACATTGTAATTTATAGACAGAAGAGGTTATAGAATCTCATTTTAATTCTTCAATATTTGGTCTGAATCATATTCATTTTGTATTTTATCCCGGTATCAGAGCCTATGGCCTTAGGTTAAACAATATTCGCTTCCATTCTCCGGCAAGTGGTCTCGTGCTGCTCGTCCGGCCAGGTTGTTCCTTCAGTACTATTTTTCCTCGTCTCGTGGCCATCTTTGATTGTGCTTATATGTTTTGTTTTGTGGAAAGTCAGTCAAGTCATTATTCTGCAATTTTATGACTCATAACAACATCTTTGGAGCTAAATCTCATTCAAGTTCAATTCCTTTTTGTGTAACCCTTTCAGCTTCCCTGCCCCCTTCTAATTGGTGGAGCCCTATATTGATTTTCTCGTTCTGTTTAGTTATGTCAATAAATGAAAATAAATAAATAAACCCTTTCTTTGTGTTGGCTTCAATCCACATTTTACACCTTAAAAATTCATTTCATTGAATATCTGACCTTTTATAAGGTTTTCATTTTTCCCAATCTACCAGTTTTACAACCTTATTATTAAGGTTATAATGCCGAATTTCTTCCCACGGGTTTTACCACCTTATCATATGGTTTTTTTTTTTTATCTACTTGTTTAGTGACCTAAATCAAAGGTTTCTTTTTTATGGAATGGTTCTTGACCTTGCTTCGAAGGTTTTTCCTTTAGCAACTGATTCTTGACTTTGCTAAAGGATCTTCCATTATTGATCGGATAGTGATCAACGGAAATAGGGTGGAATATTGATATGTCGCGACCATCCGAAAATAGCCGATTGAATATCTGTTGGAAGCAATTCTAGGGTCCCAGCTTCAGGATAAATTCATGGCCTATGATTGTGCCCAATTAGCTTCTTTTTTCTTTTCTTTCTATTATTATATTAAAGTCAATTTACTTCTTCACATAGTTTTGCTTAATCATGGTAGGAAGATTATTTTGTGTCCTTAATTATTCAAGAAATTTGTAATAAGGGTATATAACCCCCACTATGTTTTCTACGAATTGGTCGTGAATTGTTTTGAATAAAAAAAATTGAAATCTTTAGGAGTATTCTCCAATTGTCCGTCGATTGTTTGGTATTCGTTCTTTTACGAATCAACAAATTATTGACTCTCAAGGTCTTGGGTATTCATAGAATTAAAGATTCTTTGGTTGTATTCTTCATTCTTGCAGCCTTCCACTGTATCATTGTTGGAATTGAAGCATAACCATTTCATGATAGATTAGGATTTAGGAGATGGAATAATCTTTGGATTTGGATGGTTATGATGACTCTCTAATATTCGATGAGGAACCCAACGATGAGATCTCCAAAGATTGGTCCGATGAAGTCAAGGGCATTTCATTAGTTGGCAAGAAATATCCTAAAAGAGTTTTAGGTCTGCAAATGCTATTTTCTCAGTTTCCTAATCCATTTCTTCAACTTAGTCAAGTTTCAACAATTTGTTTACAAGCAGAGATCCTCATTTTATCACGTGAGTACACATCCTGTCTCAGGAAAACAAAGTTTGGGCTTGGATAGATTTTTAAAAATGTTTATTCCTTTAGTGAACCTCCCTCTCCTGCAAAGCTCTTTGAAGCATCGAACAAAAAGGGAATGAATGCTGGAAGAGAAGGCAAGGTCCCGATTTAAGGATTTCTAGAAAGTTGCATTGGCTCCTCTAGCTTTTCACAACCCATAAAGAAATGAATTGGCCTCGGATGGTACCACTTAGCCCTATGGACGCTTTATTCTGTCTCCACTTATGAAAGGTCAAGCCGACACAATGTCCCCACCCGTGGTGAACTAAAATTATGGGTGCCCCAAAATTTGACATGGGCCTAGCAAAAGAAAAATTGGGATAGGATCCTAATTGTTTGTTACACGACTTATCCATTTCACCGTCTTTTATTGGCTTCTCTGTCCCTAGAAGCTCCGATCACAGCTTCTCCATTCAAGGTTAAACATGACTCCTAGAGAGTTACCAAAATACGATTTACCAATGGAGAATCATGGAAGAATCGGAAAACTTCCTCAAGAAGTTATGTTATACAAACTTTCTAAAAAAAATGTCGCACCCCTCGAGAAACTTATTGTTTGGAATAGCAAAACTACTTCTTTTGGTGTTTAGAAAATTAATGTTTCAAGGATTGAACTTTTCAACCCGTCTGGGAATACGCGATGAATATAGCGGTCGAATATTGGTATTTTCATGACCATCCGAATATATGTTGGAAGCAGTTCTATGGTCGTACCTAGAGGATAAATTTTTCGCATGTGATTGTGCCCGATTAGCATCTTTCTTATTGTCTTTCTATTAATATCATTAAATAGTAAATTTGCTTCCTTCTGAAAATAGATATATGTTGGAAACAATTCTATGGTCCCGGCTGGAGGATAAATTCGTGGCATGTGATTGTGTCTGATTAGCATTTTTTTTGCTGTCTTTCTATTATTATTATTAAAGAGTCAATTTTCTTCCTTACATAGTTTTGCTTAATCATATAGTAAGATAATTTCTTGTCCTTTGTGCTAGAAATAGGGCTTGTAATAAGGGTATATAACCCCCTCTTTGTCTGCAACGAATAGGCGGTGAATTTTTTTTAATTAAAAAAATTGATATCTTTTGGAGTGTTCATCGATTGTTCGGTATTCGTTCTTTTACCAACCAACAAATTAATGACTCCCAAATTCTGAAATATTAGTATTTAGTAGAATCAATGAGTCTTTGATTGTGTTCATTCTCGCTTCATTCTGCTTCATCACCTAGTGCTCGAGTTTTTTCTTCGCCCCAAACCAGGAGTAAAAGATTTTGAGATTTTTTTTCATAACTCTTTTACAATCACACATTCTCATTTGTCCCAATAAAATAATTTTGCATGTAGACCCATAACTTTTCCCTATTTTTTAGACGTATTTTTCGAAAAAAATCACCATTTTTACAAAATCTATTCTCAAAAAAATTTATATCAAACAGGGGCTTCATAGAATCAATGAGTCTTCGGTTGTGTTCTTCATTCTTGTGTCATTCTGTTGCATCACCTTGTGCTCGAGGTTTTTTTCTCAATGACCAATTCTTGACCTTGTTCTCAAGCTTTTCATTTTAATTGACCGGTTCTTCGCCTTGTTCTCAAGCTTTTCATTTTAATTAACTGGTTCTTCGCCTTGTTCTTGAGGTTTCTTTATCTACCGATTCTTGGCTTTTAAAAAAAAAATAAATAAATAAATAAATTTGTCATCATTGCTTGCTCCATGAAGTTTTCAAATTGATTTGTCTGTTTATATGAATCTCAGCAACGACATTCAATGTGCATATATTTCGTCCATTAAAAGTTGCAGATATCATTTCCATGTATCATTCTTTTGGGCAGTTTGCATTCGATTTAGTTCCGAACTTAATTTGGTTGCTACTTATGGGGGGATGTTAAAGATATGGAAGCATTTTCGTATTTTCATGATACCATAATAACTTCCAGTTTCTTATGATATTTTTTCCTTCATAGTATGATTCTGTAATCAATATAGATCTCTCTTTTGTTTTTTGTCAGCCGCATGCTTTGCTTAATTGTATGGTTTGTTCACTTGTGATAAGTCTAATGACTTTATGCAGGCAGCTCAAGTCAAGAACAACATATCTAAATTTTCTGGGTTTGTGTGGCCTGATAATGAGGTAAATCTCTGTATTACGTTGTTGATGGATTGTGCATTAACTAATTCGCTATTGCCTGCATTGTCCCAACTCTAAGCACTTAAAATGCACTTTATGTCAGGAAAAGCAAATTATAAAAGTAAAAGAAAAACTTGACAAGTGTGTCAAAGAGAAATTGGTGGAATTCTGCGATGTTCTTGATTTGCAGATTCCCAAGGCTAATACAAGAAAGGTCGGTAGATATCTATCTTTCTTTTTATATTAGTCTGGAAACTTCTACATTCACATTCACATTCACATCCACATCCATATTGCTATTGACCGTTCCCTTACGGGAAATACTGATTCTCGGCTTTTTGCTATTTTTTGATCTTTACATTCTTATTCTGAGATATACTTGTGCACGTATGTTTTAAATATACTGCTATCTGATTAACCCTGAAATCAAAAAATATTGATTGGATATATTGGATCTCTCTTTCATTGCTTTCTCTGATGGATTAAAATTCAAGCTGTCATTTTCTGTTCATCCAGGAAGATATTATAGCAAAGTTGATTGAGTTTCTGATGGCTCCTCATGCCACAACCACAGAGTTGCTTGCTGACACGGAGCAGGTTCTCTACTATGCTTAGTTTTTTCTCTTAACTACGTCAACTTGAATAAGTAGCTTTTCTGCTTTTACTTAGCCTGTTCATGTTCAATTACCTCCTGTTGTTTGCCAGTCAAGTAAAGGCAAAAAGCGCAAGAGAGATGGAAAAGGAAGTGAATCAGAAATTGGGAGTGCACCTTCAAAAGGATCAGCTAAGGTATCGCCCTTTCTTGGTAGTTAGTATTAGAAACTGAAAAGTTTTAGCAGAATAATTCTTCATATATGATGTTAGAATCTTTGTATATGTTAAGTGAGTAGGTTTTTTCTGTTGCTGTTATCATTTTACTTGTGCTTTTCATTTGTTTGGTGGGTGGAGTCGGGTTTGGTTACGTTGAAGCATTCTTGCTATTCCTCTTCTTCAGTAACATGCTCAGATCACTCTAGGTGCGATACGGCCTTAGGAGGTTTGTGTTTGCAGCATTTAAGTACTTTTCATCTTTGTTAATTATGAAGAGAATAATTATAGCATCATTGGGATTCCGAATACGATCTGATCCTCTTCCAAAAATTATGATAATTATATTAATGAAAGCAGAAAGGGAGACTGATGCCAAAGAGACTACTCCCTTTTTGTTACATAGGTTTCTGCATATTTCCTGTACTTATTCAAGGATGATGTTATCTGCAACATGCTCAAGTTTAGTGTTCATTTGACTTGAGAAATCTATCACTGATCTGACTTTTGATTAATGTCAAGATTGTTATGAAGTCCCCTCACCTCCAAAATAAAAGAAATGAAGCAACACACAACTACACCAAAAAGGAAATATTATGTGCATTCTGTTGATGGTGATATCATGGAAGCTCAGCTGCCTAAATTCAATTAGAAAAATGAAATTGAAATAACAAACATTTTCAAAGATAACGTGTGAAAGTATGTTCATGTTCATAAATTTGGTCAGTTTATCCTGGTCATCAATCATTATATATTTGGTGTATTTCCAGAGTCAAAAGAGAGCTGGGAGTGCATCGAAAAATAGTGAGAATAAGAGCATACCGGAAACTGAAGATGAATCAGAAGAAGAAAAAGAGGAAATGCACGAAGAGGAAAATGTTGTTGATGCTAGTGAAAAATCAGAAGAGATTTCCGAACATGCTGAAAGTGAGAAAGAGAGCGAGTCTGAAGATGAGTCTGTCAAGGACAGAGGAAAGCAGAAGCGAAGTTCAACAAAATCTCCAGCAAAGAAGAAATCAGCTGAAAAAGGAATAACTAAAAAAGTTGCACTTGCTAAAAAGGCCAGTCCTCCAACTAAAAAGGCTCGTGCAAAATCAACGAGTCGCTCAAAATCCAGTAATGATAATAGTGCAAAGAAGTCTTCTGGTAAGCAGAAAGCTGAAGCGCTTGAGGTGAAATCAACAACTCCAAAGAAATCTGCATCGAAGGGAAGTACTGGTGAGAATTCTAATTTTTATGCCCTTGAATTTGAAGTGACTTTCTGCTTGCTATAATTCTCTAATAAGTGTTCTGGTGACCATCCAGAATGCTATCTCAAAATGTGAACTTCCTAACCAGTTTCAAAGTAGGGACCTTAGGAGAAGCTTTTTCAGATTCTCATATTGTATTTTGTTCAGATGAAGGAAAGAAGGTCTTGAAAGGCAAAGGCAAGCCCAAGGAGGACAAATTAAAGCCAAGTGACGATGAGCTCAGGAGTGCAACATGTGAAATTCTCAAAGAGGTGGACTTTGATACGGTGAGAATCTCAAAGCTCAATTTTAAAACTTGTCCATTTCACTGCTTTTTCATATTTAAAATAACATGGAATGTAATGTCTTTTAAAGAACTTGAAAGTTTTTCATACTTTTGATTAACGAGAAATCGTAATTAATAGAAATTTGGAGTTCTCTCTATAGAATAGTTTGTGGTTAATTTGTTTGCATGCCATTTATTTGTTATTCATGTCATTTTTGAGTTATCATGTATTTTGTTCTGATTCTGACATATCAGTTGCATCTGTTGAACCTTGCAGGCCACTTTCACCGACATTCTGAAGCAACTCGGTATGCTCCAATGAATTATTATTTTCACGAGATTGCAGTCTTATAATGTTTAAGAATTCCTTTATACCGTCTTTTCACTGCTAACTTCCTTTGGAGTTAACTGGGAAAATGTTTTTACGACTATCGCACCCCATTTTTGCTTTCTGCAACGCTACGTGTATTTCTGAAATTTCATGAACTAGAAGTATCACCACATAAGCTTATGGGTTTCTGATCCCTAAGAGAGTTTGACATGCTACTGCCACTTTGGACTGCTCAATCAGATTTTTTCAGTCACCTGGGCAATTAAATCTAAAAATCAAAACCTTTAATATTATATATTTCACAATGCTTAGAATTCCATTAGGCATCTACTTAATGCGTGACTAAGCCCCTTGTTATTTCAGCCAAGCGATTCAGCACAGATCTGACCTCCAGAAAATCATCAATAAAGCTCATGATCCAAGAGGAGCTCACTAAACTAGCCGGCGAGTCAGATGATGAAAGTGACACTGAGAAGGATGGAAAAAAGCCTGCCGGTCGAAGCGCAGCGGCCTGATGAGATGAGATATAGAGAAGATGCGACTCGATGCGCAAAGTACCCAGTTTTCTATTCATCCTTTTTAGCTTCTGTACAATGCATTTCTTTCTCAGTTATATTGGTCCTCTACTGTGTAGCGTGTTCTCTCTCTCTCTTGTTCAATAGGAATTACCCCAGCTTTTATGTACACATCATGAAAGTATGTAGCATATCTTTTTCTTCCTTATCTATTTCCATGTACTGCCCCTTGATTGGGAAATAGATTGGGTGGATTAGTTTTGGGGTATGATCCATATCTAATGCCATTAAAATCTACCTTCTCTTTGTAAATTGTAAGTCATTATGGTTTCTAGTGGGGGGAATCATGTTTGTAGGGATGATAGAAATTGTCTCCACATTTTCTGATAAATGCTTTGCTTTTAAAGTGCATTGATAGTGTAGTTTCATGTATTCCAGATTTTATGCATTTTTGGCCCTGAACATCTGGCCATCCCCATCTTGGGCTTTTTTTGGCTCGAGCCGAGCTGAGCCAAAGCTCAGCCAGAAAATTGCAGCTTGGTTAGGGTTTTTTGGCAATGGCATCTAATGGGCTTGCTTTCTAAAACTTTTTGGATGCCACTGCAATTTGATTAGTCACTTTAATTAATTAATTATTTTTTAAATATTTTAAATTGTAAAACATAAAAAAATAAATAAAATAATAATAATAATAATTAGGATGTGTTTGGCCAGTTACGGGGAGGAGACATGTTCTCCGCCCTCATTCCGTTTACTATATGGAGCAGGTTGGGATGAATAATTTTGTCATTTCTAATGATAAAGTGAAATAATGAAGACATACACACGTGTATATATATGCATTGTTAAGTTTAATACAACGAGTAATAAAATTTACTAATTACTGTAAGGGTGTGTTTGATTGTATTTATTTTTCATGAAAAATGTCAGTTTTCTACCAAAATTTCTATTTTGGAGTGTTTAATTATTATTTTTTCATGGAAAATATTTTTCAACTTTTAAAATTTGTCCAATTTTCCTTGTTTTAAAGGAAAATATTTTCTTTGGAAGGAGTGTGTTTTTATTTTTCTTAAAACAAGGAAAATATTTTCTTTTCTAAGATATATTTTACATACCAATTAAATACACTCTAATTGTTTCCGATAATAGACTATACGCTAGATAGACTATTGCATCTATGCTGTGAAATTTTATATATTATTTTCAAGTTCAATTTCGGTACTAAAACTAATTAGTATTAAAGATGGTCAATGCATATGCAAAATTGGAAATAATGGAGGTTAGTGATATTTTTGAAACGCAAGAGTATTATAAAAAACACGAGAGTATTTCTAATATTATCTCTATTGAATTTAGTTTAGACGTTCTGTCCACCTCAATTACTAGTTCAATGATTCAATCAAAGTATTGCAGTTAACAAAAAAATATTAACTTGACATAAGAAAATTTTCCTTAATGAATTGTTTTGATTTTTTTTTCGAACAAAAACATATTTTGTTGGAGTTGTCATGCTTTAGATATGTACATTTCTGAAAGAAAAATTATAAGATATATAAGTAATAAGTTATATTTTCTCAAATTAATATTTAGTTTACGCAAAAAACATTTTACTTTGTTATGTTGCCACAATGTGCTTCTGATTTATAACTAATCAGTCAGCAACCTTTTCATTAGGGATGTCCAGGAGTCCCGGGCTCAGATAAAAATGACTCGAACTTTTTTTTGGCCCAAATCAAGCCAAGCAGGCATTTTTTTTTTCTAATTTGTGACTTTTTAAAATTTTTTATTCAATTAAAAATATGTACAATTTTTTTTTTCAAATAACACGGACCATTTTGGCATGTGTTTGGGCAGGTTTGTGACACAGGTTAGCCTGTCTGGCTCAAGCTCCGACAAACACCCCAAAATGAGGCTAGCCCCAACCTCGGCTCGATTTCTGTAAGTAGCGAGCTAGGTCGGCTTGAGCTTTTCCTGAGTTGAATCACGGGTCGCCCTAACCGATAAGCCAAATTGACAATCCTACTATTAATGCCAATTCATTTTGAAAAAGCTACGCCGAATGGATCCAAAAATGAGTTGGATTTTCTACTATAAGCCCTTGTTTGACCCCCATTAAAAAAAAATTATTTCTTAATTTTAACTCTACATTCTCCAGATAAAATAATATAACACATAAATCTAAAAATTTTCATTATTTTCAAACCACACAATATCTCATCAATCCCGTGACTGCTCCACTTGGTAAGAGTGTATGATATTGTAGATTACTTTTTGAGAATAATATATTACCAATGCTCTCTTACTTAAAAAGAAATATTATGTATCCGACTCCTTTCACTAAAAGAAAAATAAAATCAATTTTGACAGTTTAAAAAACAAAAATTACTTTCCCATTCGAACAATTTTTTATAATCATACAAGTGTCAAGCTTGATGTACAAACGACAGTCCAAACAAAATGGCTAAAGAGTGTCGCAATAGATTTTCTTAAATATCTCATTCGTCCCATTCATGTATACTTGTCAAACAAAATAATCATATATAGTGACATTATAAGGGTCTCTTTAGTAGAGTTTCTATTTTTAGTTTTGTTTCTTCTAGAAGATTTTTTTAAAAAGTTATCTAAAATTAATTTTCTCTAAAAATTCTTCTAAATAAACCTATTGATCAGACCTTGAATTTACTTCCCAATGATCACCAATTTAAGTTCTTTTGGGACCATCGAGATAAATATTCGATCGTAAGCTTCAGAACCCGTGGGATTATTCGAGATGCGCGCAAGCTGATTCGAACATTTACGATTATAAAAAAGATTTCTTCTAAATTAATAAAAATGTTCATTAAGCCCATGTTTGCATTGATTTAAATCAAATTTTAATTTAAGTCAAAGTTAAAAAATCAATATCAATCACATATTTTATGAATTTCACAATCTTTTAACCACACATTTCAAATTTTTTTTTATCAAAATCTACTAAAAATTTAATTTTAATTCCAGGGCTAAATTCTAACCCATAAAAGGCAAAGATATTTACCAAAAGCAGGAAGCAGAAAAGATACCCAGAAACATCTAATGTCAATTTCGAAATCAAACTCAATTCATACAATAGATGTATACTTCAATATATATTCAATGTCTCATCATCAAAGCCTATCTAAATTAATTGTGAAGGTAATAAGACAGTCAAGCAGCTACCTGGGCCTTCCTGTAGCAGCAGACGGCCCAGAGCCCATGTGATAACCCGACCCAACCTTCCCGGATCCACCACCACCGGCCATCTGATTATACACCCCGGATCCGTACACGTGTCCTTGATGCCCCCATCATACCATAAACCCCTTCATATCCACCCCCACTATTTCCCATATTCACAACACTGCCATTCCCCCCACTACCTCCACTCTCCTTTTCTCCTCTTCCAGTCATTGCAGTCTTCTCCCCTTCCATATCACGAAATCTCTGCAAGTAAATCTTTAATGGCTCGACATAATCCTCGAATCCAAGTGTCGTCATAGCCCAAAGCAAATCGTCGCCGTTGATCGTCTTTCTCTTTTCCCTTTGGCACTTATCCGATGCCTCACCGGTGATGAAGCTGATGAATTCGGATACGCACTCTTGGACTGTTTCTTTCGCGTCCTTTGATATCTTTGCGTTAGCAGGAAGAGCCTTTTTCATGATTCTGCTCACGTTTGCGATTGGAAGGAACCTGTCTTGCTCTTTAAGAGAGCTTTCGTTTAGGGAGTTGTGGTGACCTCCTGATTCGTTATCTGAATCCGCCATTGATGAAGAAGTACGAACAAGTATTCGAAGTGAAAAAGAAGTTAAACGGGCTGTGCTTTACTGTTTGATATATGCTTTTGACTGTGAACAGTGTAGAGAAATCGGTGGTTGAGAATAGAACGAAGCTGAAAATTCAGGAACCCAAACTATTGAATTGAACTCTACAACGAACTGTGAGCTGCTGGGTCATTGTCGAATTATCAAGCTAGAAAGTAGGGTTTTTAGCAAAAAAAAAAAATGGAGGGAAAAAG
>CAIGRN010004455.1:0-26660 GCA_903798345.1 Fraxinus anomala | reverse complement strand
GGGTCCAAGAGCGACATTTGGCTTTTGGGTGTTTGCTATCAAGTTGCTCAAGATGATGATAATGCTAATTCTTCGTGTTCTGATCCGACTCAGAGCGAGGGTTTTGCTGCTTTTGTTGATGATTTCACATCACGGATTTTGATCACATACAGGAAAGGTAACTCTATAGACTATAGTGCTTGGAGTAAATTTGTATGTTGATGAATGATAATGAAAATAATGGGGTAGTATTTGTTTTGGTAAATTTGTAGGGTTTTTGCCTATTGGAGATTTGAAGTATACTAGTGATGTCAATTGGGGTTGCATGATTCGAAGCAGTCAGATGCTTGTTGCTCAGGCATTTCACTCTATCCTCTTCTTTAGCTTTGTTACAAATACTGTCCATATCAACGTTCATAATAATTCTGCAATTTATTTTCCATGTGCACAGGCATTCCTTATTCATAAATTAGGAAGATCGTGGAGGAAATCTCTGCATAAGGTGATTTTTATTCATGGAGAATTTGATTGACGTGTAGCAAGATTTTGATAACGCGATTATTTCAGCCATCTTTAGTTTAAGTCTTGTATATGTTCATATTGTCATATTGGTGTGATTCTAAATTTGCAGCCATTCGATCAAAGTTATATTGAAATATTGCATCTTTTTGGGGATTCCGAGGACTCACCTTACTCTATCCACAATCTTCTCCAAGCTGGAAAAGCTTATGGCCTTGCTTCGGGTTCATGGGTAGGCCCATATGCCATGTGCCGCACCTGGGAAATTTTGCTCCGTAGTAAGAGAGATGGGACTGAATATGGAGAGTTGTCCAATCTTATGGCTATACACGTGGTTTCTGGCGATGAAGATGGGGAAAGAGGTGGAGTTCCTGTTCTTTGCGTTGAGGATATTTCACAACACATTTTTGAGTTTTCTAGAGGCCAAATCGATTGGACTCCTATCCTCTTGTTAGTTCCATTGGTTTTAGGACTGGACAAAATCAACCCGAGGTATGTTTTTATATTTTTGAGCCTGTGGATTTGGAAGTACCTTATAGTTAAAATTCTAGTTCTTCCACTTCTTGTAGAATTTCAAAGTTAACTATGCTCGTGCTTGCTCAGTGTCAGTTTAGAGGTGCCCATTCAAAAATTACCATAAAATTCAATAAATGTCCGAGATTTGTTAAAAAAAATAATCTGAATTCTTCAAATGTCTATATCACAGCTGTAATAAAATCACGCTAATAAATGAAGGATGTGGAATACCATCTATGCATGTGAAGTCCATTTTCACCTTCATAATTCGTCTATCAGTGTGACAATTAAAAATATTAAGAATTAAGAATATAACCAATATGTTTATCCAAACATGCTAAGAGTGAACAAATTAGCAAAACATATCTCAACGCACGAGTGGTTTTACAAAAGCCCAACGTTCATTTTGATCGGCTGTCAAATTTAAAACCAGAGAACTTGAAAGTGAATTGTCAACAAGTTTACATTAAATTCACGGAATTACTTTATCAGTTTGGCATGACACATTTTAACCCCCTCCACTTACTGAAAATTACTCTGGCTAATGCATAATCCTTACTAACATGTTTCGTAAGGTGGGCAAACACTTGACCCATTCATATTGGTGCATGATATTGATTTGCTGGAATTGCTACTCTCTCGCACTGATCTTGCATCATTATGGCTCAAGATATTCAGTAAGCGATTGCATGTGTATGTGTGCGTGTGTGTGTGTCTAAAGCCTTTTGTGAAGTGCAGTCATCTTTAAAGATACTTTGAGTATCATAGTTCTAGCATGGAAAGAAATTGCATAGCCCAATTAGCAAGTCATGGGGTATAGAGAAACGTATAGTTTGAGGCAATAAGTAAATCTCATTCATGGTTGAAGTGAATCCCACTCAAAGATATTAAGAAAAATGATATAGGCGGAGCATATCATGGCCCTCAAGTTTAGTAGTTGGATTCTTCCAATAATTGCATCGCCATGTTAACCATGTTGTGTAGAGGAATTTGGTTATATGGTTCTGGTACCTTTATCTCCACTAAATCTACAAGTTTAGAAAATTGCAGTTTGAGTGGGGGGGGAGGTTAATTCTTGTCTGAATAGTTTTGGCTGAGGTTAACTAAATAGGATATTATATGGGTTATATAAATGGGGATATTGAAAAATGGCACTTGATTTTGGGGAAAAAAAAATAAAAAAAATAAATTGGAAAGAGTGCTTTGGTGCTTGTCGACTATTAATCTAGTAATAAATGAAGAACATGGAATGAGGTCGGTATTTGGGACTAAATCAGGAAAGACACCAATAAATCTAGAGATACCAATCAACTAGTATACCGTTGAGGAATATATTCTTCAGGTTCCTTGGGTTTTTGTTAATCGCAGTCTGTTCACTCTATGAGGATATATGTGCATGGCATACATTTCCTGCAGATCAAATTTGTGCTTGGGTATATGTTGTGTGTTTTACGGTCCATTATGCACTCTCAGGAATGATAAATATTCCTTTAATGTTTCTGAATATAATAAAATGTCCACAGGTATCTTCCTCTGTTGAGTGCAACATTCGCATTTCCGCAAAGCCTTGGTCTGTTGGGTGGTAGACCTGGTGCTTCAACATACATAGTTGGAGTGCAAGATGAGAAAGCATTTTATCTTGATCCACATGAAGTTCAACATGTACAAGCAATTCCTCTTGTAGAAGTCTCACAGTATAATCTTAAAGAGAATAGTTGGTGATGTTTTTCAGTTAAAACTTTCTATTGTTGGTACCTACATCACTACAAGCAAATATATAATGGCATGACATAGAGATTATGAAAATGCTAGAGAGGCTTACACCTAAGCCAGATTATGGTGCTTCTGACTTCCTCATTTTTACGTTTTCTTTGTGCAATGGGTGCTCCCTCTATCTAAGGACCAAGTTGGCAGTTTTCTCACATGGTTTTTTTCTGGATTTTTTACTGTTGGTGAAATTTAGTGATTTTACGTGTTTGAAGGTTATTAATATATCATTTGTAGAACATGGGGTCAGGAATGAGGCTTAGTTTGTTGTCGTTAAAGAACATGCTTTTGCAACTTTCCATATAAGTAATATAATGATTAAAATTGGAGAAGACTAATAAAATATTTTGGCTCAAATAAGCTCAGTGTTTGACTGTGTCATTTGGGATAGTTTTCACCTTTCCTTTGTCTACATTGAGGTCCTCTTCTCCTAGGTGGCCACAACATAATTTATAATTATGTCTATTTATTCGATTTTGCTTATGTCAGCAAGTCTTTTACTATCCATGTTAATTTGTTTAGTTCTGGTATTTTCTTGCTTTGCTTGTAGAATTCAGTATTTCAAGTTTTAAAATGTATCCCACGTTTGATTATACGTGGGGAGCTCTAGAATTGCAATTCTTCTCGTATATCTTATGCTTTAACTTCCCATGAATCATTTTTGAAAAACCATAATGGTTTTCGTCTCACCGTATAGCTAGAAGAATTGATCTTCACTATTTCCCTGATCATTGTTATCTGAAGATTTGGCGTTTGATGAGAAAAACCAAATATTTGAACTTTCGAACATAAAACTGTTATTCCTTTTAGAATGACCAGAAGGAGAAAGGACGGAAATACCTGTTACAGAGAAAAATGGATTGAATGGTTAGACCTGTGTGTGAATTAGCATGAATCTTGACGTTTCTTTACAGACACTGGTTACTCGGGTAGCTTCTGATTACAATTCAGCTAAACTTATTTTGACATGTTTGGATCTGGGGTTCCAACACACTTGATAAGCTATATATTTGGAAACTGGTTTCTGCTGCAACTAAGGGGCCGTTTGGCAGGACTTCTTTTTTTGCTTTTGCGTCTTGTAAAAGAGCTTTACGAGGAAGTTACCTTAGAACAACTTCTTCTAAAAGCCCTTCTAGCTTGACAAAGTTCTTTCAGAAAATTATTCAAATAAGTTTAAAAGTAGTTCCTTAGATATCTGCTTTCTTATTCATGGTATTTTTTTGCAATATTTTGTGCCTTTTTTCATTTGTGGAAACCTTGTGTATGATTAAGTACGAATAGGATTTCTTATTATTTGATTGATCAACAGGTTCTTAATATTAAGCCGGATAATGTAGACATTGATACTTCATCTTATCATTGCAAGTAAGTTGATGCTTAGATCAAATTTTCTCAAATTATCTATGATTGATGTACCATTTTTCTTTTCCCTTGTCTTTCATTCTTCGTTTAGATGCTTGTTTTGGGCATCTTTTTTATTTAATGTTCTTGGATCATGCTTTCAGTGTTGTGCGGCACATGCCTTTGGATTCAGTCGACCCATCCTTGGCGATTGGATATTACTGCAGGGACAAAAGTAAATCATCTTCCTTCTTCATTCGCTATGGTTTATTTCAAAATTATCACTTATTACTTTTGCAACAGATGATTTCGATGATTTTTGTTTACGAACATCGAAGCTAGTCAGTCAGTCGAATGGTGCTCCACTATTTACAATAACCAAGACCAGAAGCTCTCAGAAGGCAGCCAGTCCCCCTGGCAAGTTGCAGGATAATGCTGAAAGTCGAGATTGTGATTCCATCGACAGGTTGCCCACTGGCGATTCAGAGGATTGTGCTCAAGATGACGACTGGCAATTCCTCTAAACCTGATCGATGCTGTGTTCCAGGACTCGTTTTAGAAGTAGAAGAAACCTGTATGTAATCTTTTAGTTTCTTAAATTTTTTTACTCAACCTGCATGATATATTTCCCCTTCAATTTCACGTTTGTAAATCTTAAATTCTTAAAAATTAAGTAGTGAAGTTTTGCAGTGGGTCATTCTTTTCATTGAAGATAATCCTTAAAATTTAACTTTTTGTTTCATTTGGATTCTGTGTTGGCTCTAAATTCCATTTTGGTTTTGGATTGCGTATTTCAGCAAGTTTGAGTAGGTGCACTGATAGAAACACTTTCTCAAATGTGTAAGTTACATTCGCAAACAACATAGTCAGGATCTACAGAGTTTACAAGAAAGTCGGTTCTCCCGATTGAATTAAGGCCCAGAATACATTGAAGAACACAACAAATAAGGGTATGTTTGACATGATTTTTGCTTTTGTTCTTGCTTTTGATAGAAGAGGAAGAAGCTACCTTAGATCACATTTTTTTAGAGGCTCTTTTAATCAGAAAAGCCATTTCAGAAAATTATGCAAACATGTTTAAAAGTAACTTCTTAGTTATGAAAACAAATTTTGACTTTTTACAAGTCATGCCAAATAGAACTTAAATGTGTGTAGCTGTGGCACGAGCCTAGGAAGAGTTGTGAGAGAGACAATTCTCATGTAACATGAGGATTATGATGTAGTTGTAAATGAATCAAGTGTTTCCAGGTTATGTTTAAGTTGGTGGTTGAGTGAATTGATAGGTAGAATAATTGCAAAGATGGCCCCTTAATTAATACACAACACAGCACCATCCATGTGGCAAGTCATGGTTTTGTCCTCCTCTCGGGGTCTTGAACTCTGCTATTAATTGTGCAAGAAGCACAGGACAATAATGGAATGAGCTACTATCAGGATTTTTCCCCCATTTACTTTAGAGATGCAGTGTTAGCAAGAATCACAGGACAATAATGGAATGAGCTACTATCAGGATTCATTTACTTTAGAGATGCAGTGTTGACAGAAGATTAAGTGTAAAAATCGACCATTTTTTAAATAGTCCAATGCAACTAAGTTAAAGGAGGTGGGCAAAAGTGTCAGCAATGTAGCATGGTTGGGACAATAATACCAGTACTTTGGGCAAGATTTTAAATCATGGGTTTTACAGGTTATGATTTTTTAAAATGTGCCACATTTTAATTGCATTAGGAGGTGTTTTAAATGTATTTTTATCGAATTTTTACCCTCAACCTTTCACTTTAGTACATATTATCGGAGACATATTCGGGAAAATAATCTGCTAGCCTTCTACAAAATAAGGGGTAAATATTAGTTGCACCTTTTGTATTTGTTATTTTTTTCTTTTTCTGCTTATTTAAAAGTATGATGGGTATATAAGTCATTTTAACAAAACTTTTGGATGGAAACTCTCGTTAAGGATAAGATACGTTATTAATAGGAGGTTGGGGATGAAAATGCTATGAAAAGAAGTCGAGACATATACAACAATAAGTAACCGTTTAAGAATTTTTAATATAATTAAAATATGGTGCACTTATAAAAAATCGAGGTGTTAATATTGTCACCCCAAATTTAAAAATAATATCTCTAAAACTGATGTTGGGTTTTTATGCAACAGCCTTCTATAATCTTCCAGAAGTTAATATATCGACAACCTCGAGAAATGTTATCTACTCTAATACCAATTTTATAAGTACTTTTTTAGAATTAAGTAACTTAAATCTATGTTCATATAAACTTACAAGGTAAACATTTCACGAGCAATATGAAACTCAAAAGTGTGCGTAGTCTCTGTTTGGTAAATTTGTAAATGATTTTTATAAAGAATATTGAGTTGAACAGTAGTAGATTTCACGAAATGTATAAATAATAATATTTAACCTACTTCGATCATCATGATAAGATGAGGACTGAGTGTTATAATTTTGAGGGGAAAATTTCAGATGCAGTTGTCAAACTTTGACAAATATAACACGTATATGTGTCAAATCTCTTAAAGACTTTTTTTAATTTGGTACAAGTTCGTCATCAATAGATAGGGACCTTTAAAATTTCTATTAGCCTTTCTTTGTTCGAGCCCATTTTTCCATCGAAATGCATTTTTTAAACAGTGATATAATTCAATTTTAATCATATTCTTCAATAAAATAATATTACACATAAATTTAAAAAAATTTCTTAATTTTTAACTATACATTTTCCATCATAACACTATTACAAAATATAATTATAAAGAAGTAATAATATATATAATTTTTACAAAAATACCAAATTTAAAATAAATGGCCATGCCACTTTGATCCATTAAGGGGTTTGTCTACTATTATTCCAAGACATTGTTTGCTATAGTAAGATTCTGCACCACACGTTCACCAAATAAAATATTTTACACACAAATCAATAAAAATACTTTACTTTTTAACCACACATTCTCCAAAAAATACTTTTCATTATTCTATTTTTCTCCCAATAATGGAAGACAACCACACCCTAAATAAGAGTTAAAACTCAATTTCATGCAATACAATTTCATATTAAAATAGAAAAATACACTTAGTACTTGATTTTATTGGTGCCAATGATTATAATTTTATCATTTTTGCTTAAGCCCTTGTTTGGCCCTCATTAAATTTTGTTCTTTCTTAATTTTAACCACATATTCTCCAAATAAAATTATATTACACACAAATTTACAACTTTTCATTATTTTTGAATCACTCATTCTTCCATTAATCATTATTTCAAAATTTATAAATTCTTCAAAATGGGATCAAACAATGACTATTTTTACTTTTTATCCAAATGTTCGTAAACTCAAAACTAGCGATCACTCGTCATCCATCTATTACATAGAATTTATAACTTATATTCAATTTTAATTTATAATTACGTTCCAAACATGCACTAATTTGGTGAAGGGACTAGGCAGTAGGATGCAATAGCACATGCCAGCCATATCTATCGCTATAAATACACAGTACCCCACTTGTCAATGGTGAAAAAGAAAAACTAAGAAGATACTTTTAAATATATCTCCCTGCCTTCAATTTCTTTCAGGAGTTTGAGAAATTTTTAGGATAAAAAACCCTTAAAACTCACAGAGAAAGTGAGACTGTGATAGAAAGAAAGGCAAAAAGATGGCAGAGGAAGGCCAAAAGCTTGGTGGCAGTGAAATGGTAACTGGGCCGATTCGTAGAGTGCTACTCATATCTGCTGGGGCTAGTCATTCTGTAGCCCTCCTCTGTAAGTTTTATAAAACAATCTGTACATATAAAACATGAATTTGAGATTGATAATGAAGAGCACATTCTTATCTTTTGTTAAAGACTTTGATTTGCTAAATTGATGTTGTATTGCATGGACCAGAATGCTCCACGTTACTACTGGTTTTGATCCTTCTGAATTTAATGGGGGCATTTCTGTAACTTTAAGGTTAAACCTATATTGCACACTTCTGTAAGGACCAAGGATAGAGAATATGCATCTGTATCTAAATAATTTAATCACTGATATGCTGCTCTCATGATCATGTTAACTCAAGGAGTTCTATTTTATGGATGGTGGCAGTTGTTAAAAAACTTTTTTTTATTAATGCTTCAAATATTTAAGTTTTAGTATGCAAATATAATTTTACGACCTGAAGATGATGATGGGTTTTGTTGATATCTTGTAGTTGGAGATGTTATTTGCTCTTGGGGAAGGGGAGAAGATGGACAGTTAGGCCATGGGGACGCTGAAGATCGGCTTTCTCCTACTCAATTGAGTGCATTGGATGGATTAAAGATAGTATCTGTAACTTGTGGAGCTGACCATACGACTGCATACTCCGAGTCCCAAATGCAAGTGTACAGCTGGGGATGGTAGGTTTTCTTTTTCTATCTACAAAAATTTGGGTTTTGGTGTTCTTTGATGTGTGTTGAATGAAAGCATCATAAGAAATGAATTTTGGAGTTGATTATCAACTTTCACGAAATCTTTATTCTGTTCAAGTTTAAGATTGGTAAGACACCCATATTTCCAGTTTCTAAACACTTCACTCAGTATAGAAAGTAGCTATTGTAGTTTGGAAACTGTACTTGACGAGAGTCCTGAAGCGTTGTGAAGAAAATAAGTAGACAATTTCCAACCGTGATGCTGAAATAGTTAGCTCCTTATATGATGTTCAGTATTGTAAGTTTTTTTTTTTCCACTGCAAAATATTAGGAGTTATATCTTTCTCTTTGTTACAAAATCAGGCTTTTGTATGTCTTAACTACTACTTTAGCATTGCTACCAAAATCAAATATGTAATCCTTCACTGTTTATTTGGATGATAGATTTTTATTCATGAATAACTAGTGAGTCTTGAATGACTTTGATGTAACACACACACACACACACACACTAACACTAATGGGTAATCTATGTTAAGATTTGAAGTTCCATTTAATCGGATCGAATTGCTTGTTAGAGTTTAATGAGATTTGATACCATGTTAAGCTCATGTTTGCCCCCATTTCGGGGTGTTGAAAACTTTTGGAATAGTGATTGATGAGAGATCTGTACTTGACGAGAGTCCTGAAGCATTGTGAAGAAAATAAATAAACAATTTCCAACTGTGATGCTGAAATAATTAGCTCCTTATATGATGTTCAGTATTGTAAGTTTTTTTTTCCACTGCAAAATATTAGGAGTTATATCTTTCTATTTGTTAAAAATCAGGCTTTTGTACGTCTTAACTACTACTTTAGCATTGTTACCAAAATCAAATATTGTTTATGCAAATAAATAAAATATGGTGCACGCCATTTTTCAGTAATCCTTCACTGTTTATTTGGATGATAGATTTTTATTCATGAATAACTAGTGAGAGTCTTGAATGACTTTGATGTAACACACACACACACACACACACACACACACACACACACACACACACTAATGGGTACTCTCTGTTAAGATTTGAGGTTCCATTTAATCGGATCGAATTGCTTGTTAGAGTTTAATGAGATTTGATACCATGTTAAGATTTGAGGTTTCATCTTAAAATGTCAATCTTATTAAAAGAAGTAGTCCAAATCCTTATAAATTGATCTATATTTTTCATCTTTATTCAATGTGGAATTTTATCCTTTGACACTCTCTATGTAAACAATTCTAGGGGTGATTTTGGGAGGTTGGGTCATGGCAACTCCAGCGACTTGTTTTCTCCTCAACCAATTAAAGCATTACAGGGTTTGCGGATTAAACAAATTGCTTGTGGGGACAGCCATTGTCTGGCAGTGACCATGGAAGGTGAAGTGCAAAGGTTTGTTCCACTTGATGCCCTTCGGTGTACTTATATTTATTTGCATATACTTTCCTGGTATTAGTTTAGGCTAAAGCAATAGCTTAATTAATCAAGTCGTGCATCCTCTAATTTTTGGCATTCTTCTCCACAATCACAAAATACTATATAGTACCACCTCAATAAATTAATGTTCGATAAATTAATAATATCGATTTTAGCCCCCGTTTGAATCACATTAAGCCCATGTTAGGTGCACATTTTTGGTAAAAGAATGCATTTTTACTGTTGATGTGATGGAAAATATGTGGTTGAAAAAGAAGAAAAAGTTATTGATGTGATGAAATATATTATTTTATTGAAAAATGTGTGATTGAAAATGAGTAGAAAAATGAGAATAAGAAAAATAATATTGCTCAAACAGGGCTTAAGTGTGTGTTTGGTGGAGATTAAAATTAGATTTTTAGTAAATTATGTGTGTTTGATTAATATTATTGAGGAAATAATATATTTTAAATAGTGATGGGATGAGAAATACGTGGTTAAAAAGTAAGGAAAAATTATTGATGTGATGGAAAATATTATTTTATTGAAAAATGTGATTGAAAATGAGTAGAAGAATGAGAATTAAAAAAAATAATGTTGTTCAAACAGGGTCTAAAATTTTTATTTTCATTGTTTTACTAATTTTCAACCACACATTTTTCAATAAAATAATATTTTCTATCACATCAATAACTTTTCCTTCTTTTTCAACCATACATTCTCTATTAATCTTTTATTCCAAAATACATTCTTCCAAAATAATGTGGTTCAAACACGCCCTAAATAATAAAATTCTTCAATCCTAACTGGATCAGTGTACTAAATTTATAACCTCGCTAAATGCATAATATATTTTTAGAAATCCTTTGAGACCCAAATAACATATAAAATAATAGCTGTTTAAATTTATTAAAGTTCATACCAATATAAATTAACTGTTTAAGACTTGAGGTTCTATCTTAAAAGGTTAACCTTGTCAAGAGGAGTAGTCCAAATCTTTATAAGTCGGTCTAGATTTTCATCTTTATTCGATGTGAAATTTTATTCCTTAACATGCTCCTGCAAGATGGTGGTTCGTTTGAACAGATCAATCTTGAAATTCGTGTGCTCAATTTTTTAAATATTAATCGGATCGAATTGCTCATTGGGGCTTAATGAGCTCTGATATCATGTTAAGATTTGAGTTCCATCTTAAAAGATCAACCTTGTCAAGGGGAGTAGCTTAAACTCTTATAAAGTGGTCTATGTTTTCATCTTTATTCGATGTGAAATTTTATCCCTTAACATGCCCCCACAAGATGGTGACTCGTTTGAGCAAACCAATCTTGAAATTCGCGTGCTCAATTTTTTGAAGTCTTAATCGGATCAAATTGCTCATTAGAGCTTAATGGGCTCTGATACCATATTAAGATTTGAGATTTCATCTTAAAGGGTAAACCTGGTCGAGGGGAGTAGCTCAAACTCTTATAAATTGGTCTATATTTTCATCTTTATTTGATGTGGGATTTTATTGTTAAGTGATAAAATCTCACTTCGAATAAAGGTGAAAAGATAGACCAATTTATAAGAGTTTGGACTACTCTTAACAGGGTTGATATTTTAAGATGAAACTCCAAATCTTAACATGGTATCAGATCATGTTAAGTTCCAACGAGTGATTCGATCAAATTAAGACTAAAAAAAATTGAGCACACGAATTTTAAGATTGGTCTGCTCAAACGAGCCACCATCTTGTGGGGGCATGTTAAGTGATAAAATCTCAAATCGAATAAAGATGAAAAGATAGACCAATTTATAAGGGTTTTGACTACTCCTCTTGACAAAGTTAACATTTTAAAATGGAATCT
The DNA here is from genome assembly GCA_903798345.1 of Fraxinus anomala. Lineage (NCBI taxonomy): Eukaryota > Viridiplantae > Streptophyta > Magnoliopsida > Lamiales > Oleaceae > Fraxinus > Fraxinus anomala. The sequence continues at coordinate 14,840 of CAIGRN010004455.1, read as the reverse complement.
CAAATCTTAATATTAACAAACTTTTAATTTGACAACACACACACACACACACACACATATATATATATATATATATTTTTTTTTAAAATTTGTATCTTTTTCGAAATGTGCATTTAAAATTTTTTGCTTTTTCATTGCATCCATATCAAACTCAATGCACATGCTACATTTTGGCATATTTTTCTCATTTTATACAAATTAATTATTTGAGGTTACGAAGGTTTTGAAATGCCTCTTTTCAAGAAATAGTTGATAAAACACAACTATCATCGATGTAGATTTTTAACTCCTTTCAAATGAGACACCATGATAAGAAAAATGTATGAAATTTGGAATGATTGAGAGTTTTAAGTTAAAACTAATGACGGTAGAAATAATGTTCTATGTGTACGTGAATTAACTTGAATGATTAATCTTCCAAGATATTAAATTTTGAATCCAATGCATGTACATTAATATTTCCTCTTTAATGTATGTATGTGTGCGCATTTTTGTGTGCTTACGGATTAAATCTTAAATTTCACCACATTCAATTTTATTTATTTATTTTTTCAAAATTCCTACATGTATTATGATAAACTATAATACAAACTATAAAATTATAAAATGCTCTATAAATTAACAAATATTCATTTATCGGTAAATTAATAATCTCTCTAAAATAATAATTTTTCTCAATTCCACCGTTATTATTTTATAAAGGTTTTAATGTATCAGCGTACTTTGGTATCTAAATTCCAAACATTGTTTTTCACCCCATGTTTGCTGACTTCAAATCAAAATATACAAGAGAGAAATTATCTCAGTCAATCTCAAGCCATTAACTTAGAAACCTGACAAAGAGATTTCTATCTAATTTTGAACTGTAGGAAATACTAGTATCGTTTTGCAGCAACTTGTACTGCAAAAGTATGCCCATTTTTCTAATGAGTTATTCTTTTGTTGATGATGGTAAGGTGCTGCCCTGATCCCGTGTTAAATCATAAGATTTACAATTCTGCAAACTGTGCAAATTGTGTGAAGCAACCACAGCGTTCTTTCTATTTCGAGCTTCTGTAATTTGTGTACTATTAAATTCCTGTGTGAAAACTAGATCGAAGGTAGAATTATTTCAATCTAAGAATTTTTTTTTTTGGGTTTTTCCCATGTAGAAGCATTAGACTGTTAGTTTGTTTTGAATTGTGATACATCTAAATGAGTTGAATGTTTACTCTTATTGACATTTTGATAATATTGCATTTTTGCACTTCTACTCAATTAAAGTTGGGGGCGTAATCAAAATGGTCAACTAGGCCTTGGGACGACAGAGGATTCTCTTGTGCCACGAAAGATTGAAGCTTTCGAGGTACTATGAATTACTTATTACGTCGAAAAGTTTTGATTGCTGCTTTCTTTTCTCACTCATTTATTCCATAAAGGTGTTTTCCATTTTTTTTCCTGCTATTGTTCTGTTGCTCATTCCAGCAGTCTTTAAATAAAATAAAACTAGAATGTTTCCAAAGAAACAGAATGCTATATGTGCCAGTTGCATTAGCATAACAGAGTTTACTGGAAGTATTCATGTGAACAGGGAATTGTCTGATTTTATGAAGATTGCTTTTCGTTCTTCTAATTATCATTGTTTGAATTCAGTTTTAAGAAAGTGCAAAAATTTCCATCTGGAGTTTCTGTTGATGTTATTTATCCTATTCTCATTTGATGCCTATGAAGATATAGTGATCCAGATAATTTTTGTAAAAGAGAATATGTTTAGCTCTGCTACTGCTAAAAAGATGTTATGTCTTCATTTATTCACACAATGAAAAAAAAAAGAAGCATATCGAGAAAAGAACACCAAGTATTTATAAAAAATGACATAAGATTTATAATAGTGTGTGTGTGTGAAACGAATTTAAAATATTTGTTTATGCTCGATTTGGAGCCGACTAAGCATGATAACATCATTTGCAAGAAAAAAAAAAGATGCTCTCTCTCTTCCATTTAGTATTAATATTTCTGGGTGAACGAAAAAATGATAAATTGAGTGTATTTTTTGTAGGGAGTATCTATCAAAATGATCGCTGCTGGTGCTGAACATACAGCTGCCGTAACAGAAGGTGGTGAGCTTTATGGCTGGGGGTGGGGTCGATATGGAAATCTGGGATTAGGTGATAGAAATGACCGCTTGATTCCCGAGAAAGTTTCAACTGTCGAGGTATGTTGACACTGATTATCCACGTATTTTTGCTGTAATATGAGCTATCAGTTACTGTTCCACTTCAAGAACAGCTTGTGAAATCACATGAAAACTGACCGTGGCTAAAATGCATCTCCAACTTTTAGTCTCATTCACCTTCTTTCCTTTTTCTCCCCAAGTCACGCTAATCCAGAATTGCAGGGCGAAAAGATGGTTATGGTGGCATGTGGATGGCGGCATACCATATCTGTCTCCGCTATGGGGAGTTTGTATACCTTTGGGTGGAGCAAATATGGTCAACTAGGACATGGAGATTTTGAAGACCACCTAATCCCTCATAAGCTAGAAGCATTGCGTGAAAAATTTATTTCTCAGGTAATTTGTCATTTTCGGCACAAGTCAGAATGTTACAAATTTGCATGAATTTTTTAGGTATGTCTGGTTGTAGAGGATTTATGATGAGGAAAAGACTGTGGATCCACTTATATTCCTCACTCTTTTGGCCTACCAATTAAACTGAATCAGAAAATTTCCAGCACTGTATTCTGTAAAGCCTTAGATAATAAAATTGTGGGGATACAGGAGAGAAAAAAATAAACTATATTGTTTTTGTACTATTCATGTTACTGAGGTTCTTACACATTCTTCCTTTTTCGCTCCTAGATATCGGGTGGTTGGAGACACACAATGGCACTGACAACCAACGGAGAACTTTACGGTTGGGGCTGGAATAAGGTTCAGAATTCTAGTTTCTTCTTGATTATATAGCCTGAACATAATCTCATTATGCATATCATCGTCAAGCAGTTCTTTTACATATAACTAACTTTAAATTATTGTCTTTATATTGATATATTTTCAATTTCAACCTTTCTCTGTGCACAGTTTGGACAAGTTGGTGTTGGTGACAATGTTGATCATTGCTCACCTGTACAAGTCAAATTTCCACATGATCAGGCAATAGTCTTTTTTTCAATGTTATTATTTTGTCAGTTCCAAATGCAGAAGGCAGGTTCCGATTCTAAGGTTTTCCACTTAAAATTTATGGCAGAAAGTAGTAGATATCTCATGTGGTTGGAGGCATACGCTCGCTGTCACTGAAATGCAGAACGTGTTTTCGTGGGGAAGGGGCACAAACGGTCAGCTTGGCCATGGGGATACTCTTGACAGGTAATTCTGAATACCTTGCGAATTATCCAAAGTCCACAAGTTCTGTTCCTCGTGCTGTTTTTTTGCTTATAAAGTACAACCACAGTCCCTTGATAATACATTAAAATTTTGGTTCTTACGTGAAGAATCTGGAACTTAGCTCAACTTTCGACGCTACTACTTGAACCAAATTATTGGCTCTCTACATTATCCTAAATTTTACAGAAANTACTACTTGAACCAAATTATTGGCTGTCTACATTATCCTAAATTTTACAGAAATGTCCCGAAGATCATAGAGGTATTGAGTATGGATGGATCAACTGGACAGCAGATAGAGGCCTCAAAAGTTGACATATCATCAGGTTCTGTATATGATCTACACATTTTCATATTTCATTAGTTAGAATTGTTTCAGTAGTTAGCATGAACTGATCTTCTGTATATTTATGGTTTCCATTTACAGAAAAAAGTTTGGTCTCACCGTCTGACAGATATGCTGTTGTTCCTAACGAGAATGTAAGTTCATCCATGTATTGATCTTAGCATGGTTACACAACTAACTTATCATCCTCTCTTTTATTCAATGTTCACACGGAAAAGAATAAACATCTCTTGAACTGGAGTTTTTAGGATGAACATAACTATTGCTGCAGGTATCATTTGGCGGTAACAGTAATGACGTAAATGTCCCCGAGAGCGATGTAAAAAGGATGCGGCTATGAATTTCTTGACTTCCACGAAGTGAAGTGCATCTCCTTGTTGCCTTTAAATTTGCTTGTAGGTTGTTTGGAAGGAAAAAAAAAAAAAACTTTTTATCGTGTAGGTTTTCTGGTAGCTGATAGATATTCCTCCTACTCAGTTAAGTTCATGTTTTGCTTTGATGATGCAATTTGGGTCACTGATTAATCAGTATAATATGTGGGAACTATTTGATGTTGGACGCTATCTTCAATATCTATCATATTGATTAATCAGAAGACAATGTAATTTCGAAATGAATTGTTCTGAGAGGAGATTATTGTGAAAAGTTTTACCTACTGATGTTCAATCTCAGATTTTATGTTCGCCTTTTGTTTATTCAGTATGCTCATTATCAAACCTAACACTGCAACTGAAGCAAGTGATGTGTAATTGGAAATGTTCCAATTGATTAGATAATATTTTAGCTAGACGAAGATTGTTCAAGTACAACAAATTTGTGAAAAGGCTACTAAACAATCTGGCTTCTGGTTTTGCCCACATAAAGGCAGACACACTAATTGACCCAATAAATTATACGTACAAAGCTATGAGAGAGTGGCCTTTAAGATGGGAATTTGTGCTTCGAGTGGAATTTTATGGCCAGATGGTTGAAATTGAAATCCCTTAAATCTCTTGATACACAGCATAAACCTGGAGAAAAACACAGTGCAGTGCAATCATGTTACTTAAAAAGAGTCGACAGATGATTTCAAGGAACATTGTATGGAAAACCAGAGCGATAAATTATAGTACTAAGTGCATGTTTGGTGTGAAGTGAACAATACAATGGATTATAATTTCTTCTTCTTTCTTAATAGTTAAAAGAGTATTGTCCACTTCAACGCACTCCACCCTACCGAAACACAAGCCATAAATAACAAAGGAAATTTGGCAAATTGGTTTGCCAAATCTAAAGCCGGGGCAGCAGCATACCTTGATTTCCAAGACAAGATAAAGGAAATCAAGAATAGGGCTATTTTGTATAGGTTGCAGATACTGCATCAAAGGAGTGCAAAATTTGTTCCAGAGTCATTCGTCTCTCCATGTCCAGGGGGTCGTCTAAACCATCAGAGTGAGCAATATTCAAAAGGTAGAGCTTCTTAGATGCCACAAATGCAGCAGAAAAGACCCTCTTCAACCCTCCCCTGGTGCTATCAACCTTGTATTCAAACTCATACACTTGAAGGTCTCTGTGACCTGATCTCTCAGAGAAAGCAATTACCTCGGCTTCTTTTGTACTTTCCTACATAATAGAAGTTCTTTCTCAATCAGGTTTAAACCTGTGACAGCAATAAAATGCAACTTCTGTCCACTCATAGCACAGAGATGAGAGATCGAGGAGGCGACATCCCAAGGGATTCAAATTCCCTATTAAGACTTGTCATCGTCAATTAATAATGAACAAGAAAATTCTGATAGATTTAGTCCTTTAAATTGTTTATCCTAACATGGATATTGTAGCTAAAACAAGAAAAGATAACCCATTTTTCCATGAAATAAAGTTCAGCCTACATATTAATTTATTTCAACAGGTTACAATTTTCCTTCACCTTTTCAATCCATCACAAGTAAAACCACATTCCATTTTCATTACAATGTATAATCACAATTCAGATACCAACGTGGAAAAGTACAAATGCAATTAGCAAAACAATTATATTATAAAAGCGTTACACTTCACTAACCTTACGCCTTTCAGCCTGGATAAGTTTATCTGCTACAAACTGAGGAGTACCATATTCGCCTAGACTCGAAATCCGAGTTGGGTTCACCACTACCCCTATATTGTTAGATTTCTTTTCTGCATCCTCAAATAAAACAGTTGCCCCCGCCTTTTCAACCTGATAAACCCAATGACATTTGAGTTAATTCCCAAAAATACGTCCCTTTCATACACCGGTATAAGATGTAATTAGTGCATAATTCTACTAAGAATCGGAGCGAAGAGTACTCTACTAAAAACCCAAAATTTAATTAAAATCCCATTAAAGGTAGGAAGAGAATGGACCTTAATCCAAGAAGAGGGTATAAGAAGAGTGAATCCTTCTTTGGGATCAGTATATTGTTGAAGCTCCAGCAATTGAGAAGCCAGGGCCTTAGAGAAAAACAAGAATCTTGATAATACAGCTCCAACAATGGTGAGATTAACGAATCTTTTGCTCACAACAACTGGAAATCTTCCGCTTTCTGCAATGGGATTAGAAGAAGAAGAAAGCGTTGAGACCGAAATGGTAATTTGGGGTGGTTTTCGTTTATCTAGCGGTGGGGATGAGTGTATGGGGCTGAGGTTTTGAATAATGATAGAGTGGTGGTGGTGGTTTGAAGGTGCACAAGAAATCCAACACAGAGCCATTGCAACGGCCAATAGAGAACTTTTGAGGGGCCGGTGGACTTCAAAGTAAATAATAATAACACTACAATAATAATCAAACATTTCAAGAAATTCACAATTTATCGATAATACATTTTATTTTTTATCAAAATCTATTAATCTTTTTTATTTTTAGATATACAAACAGGGGCTTATACGATGTCATTTAATTTGAATTTATCATTTATAATGTCACGTAGTGTCCTACACTCAAGACATTTTAATACCAATTAGGCACTTAACATTATTCCATGAAATATGGACGCCAAAGAATTTTGCAATAGTTTGCTATATGGAATCGAAAACCCATTCGAAACACAAGGTTCCCACAGCAAATGAAGTCGTCCCCAAGCCAGCCTTCCTCTCACATGGCCAACAAGCTTGACATAAATCAACGTATAGTTTGGGTAGCATACCATGAAAGACTTGTATGCTTTTAGAGCACATTCGGTAGTATTAGAGGCCATACATATAGCTCGTGACAACTCTATCAGACTATATGGATATAGAGAGTTCCGTTCGTGACTTATAGTTCAAATTTTAAAAGTGTAAAGTGATAAGTGTATTCTATACACTTACTTGATGCCTTAAATAATATTTTATATTTCTTTTGATGAAATATCACCCAATTCGTTGTATATCACATTTAATAGATAAAACATAATAATTTGATGAAGAATTAGAAGCAGCAAAGGAAAATAGAGAAAAAATGACAAACTCTAAAGTTCAGGAATTGAAATACAACAATGCAAAAGTTATGCCAGACATCAAAATTAAGTTGCGGAAGTGCCAAAGGTCAACTGGATGTGAAGAGAAGTCAATGAGATGAAAAATTATCGAAATTATCAAAACGCTCACATGAAAAAGTTAAAAGATCAAACTGCAAAATTTTGCCTCCATGGATTAAACCATGTATGGGCATTGTTCTGCAATCATGCGTGGGCATAAAAGCTTTTTTGAGCGTCAGATGCTTGATCAAGTCTAATACGAGTGGGCACTGTTTATACCATGTAAGGGCATTGTTCAAAATCGAAAAAAAATTCCGTTTCATTTTCTCCTTTTTGTAACAATGGAATGCAATCTTTTTACACTATATATTGGGAGGCACGTCCAGAACTAGTTTAACCTAGTTTTTATCATACTTGGAACATAAAAAGAGAGAATTTACATTGAAAAAAGGAGATTTCAAAGCATGGATCGAAGATTAAAGTGAAGATTTTGAGTTTTCAAGTTCTTCAACGTATTCCTTGCCTCGAGTGATGTTGTTTCTATTTTTATTTTATTTTGTGTAATTTTTATATGACAGTGTTAGGCTAAATAATTTTATGTATTGGATGAATAATAAAACTTGTTGATTTATAGTTTTTAATTCAAGATTTATCGTTTCTTTAGTTAATTCTTGTGTTTGTGATTGGATATGTGTTAATTATGTGTTGTTTGAATGTTTGGCCATTATTTAGATAATTAGTTATTTATTTGTAGTGTTGAAAGACTCACAATAAGTAGAATACTGAGTATTTAACACATGGACAATAGATATTAGGAGTAATGTTTATGGTATGTGCAATTGTGTGATATAATCCTGTGGTTGAATGCGCGCTTTGCATATTCAAACACCACCAAACCCTAAATCCTTTCTTACAAGTATCAAGCCTTGTGATAACAACCTGGAAGAGTGGAGTTACTATTAGATTTGTTATATGAATTCATAGTGTTAAATGATATGTATTTTATTTTTTTATTCAAATTGACAAATCAAAACACCGAAATAAAAGTATGTTTCCCTCATAAAAGAAATTAATACTACACGAGACGTATAAGAGCCAAATGGTATCAGTCATTATCTAAGTCTGAAACATTTAATCGAATTCTAAATATTTAATAAAATCCTAGATAATGTAGTAAATAACATAATAAAATTCTAGGAAATCTAAGTACATAAACCATAATATTCTTTTCCAAAATGAGAATCTAAACATGGAAAATAATCATATAATAATCTTCTAGGATTCCCATCACTTCTCCTCTCTTGATTTGTTTGTTTTGAATTTTGGAGTCAGAAATTCCAAATTGGTGTTATAGCCCTCTATTGTCATCAAACAAACGTCTATGCCAGATGAAGTGCCAAATAAAGGAAAAAATATTTCCAGGATTTTCGATTGTTGCTGCTTTTGTTTCTGTTGATGTATTGCTTAATTTTATTCTCTTCACTTATCATTTGTTAACCAAACGAGTTGAAGAAGTAGAACTCAGAGACCCTTTTTTGGATGCATGAGAAAAGTTAGCATTTTTCTGTTGACATTAACTTTTATATAAATTTCTCCTTAATTTTTTCGGATGCTTCTGACTGTTCAGCTCTTGAAATCTACGAGCAATTACATTAGTTGAATCATTGAAGAGTCTCAGAGAAGAGAAGCTCTGGAGTTCCAGAGAAAAGAGGAGGAACGACTGCAAGAGTTGGAACTGATTCAAAGATAAAAAGAAAGAAGCTAGAAGGAGAAGAATTGAAGAAGAGGAAGAGCAAGCAAACCGGATGGCTTTATCAGTCAAGAATAAGACTCAGTCAAAATCGATTGGTCTATGACTCTATACTGATGGCTCGGTGAGGATTCAATTACGGAAATAATGCCTAGAAGCATTATATCTTGGAAATTAAGGTATGTAATATGGACGGTTCCCTGATTCAAAAAGAGTTTCACTCATTTATGTTCACAGTTGCCAAACACGCTTTTATACCTGTTATCTACCATTATCTCATCAAGCTCGAAGCATGTGTATGATGGACGGTCAAAATTGAAATATGGAAGTGACTAGGAATTTAAAGAGGTTCGACTGTATTTTGACTCCTTAATAGGCGCGTTTTATATGTTGAGCTATAGGATATACTATTAATAAGAATGTGAGATATTTGTCCATTGTCGTATTTAATTATTTCCATTCTAGCTTACTGAACATGTCTAATACGCACTATGCATTATACCATTACATGTATTGATTTTGACTGGAAATAAATTGAAAGAATTCATACAATTATATGTAGGATTTGGATGTAGGGATTGAGGATAATTCAATGAATGGGAAGCATGCTTGGTCAAAATGTTCATATTTGATTTTGACATTTTCGAACTTCAAGTAAAATCAGGTCTCAATAATATTTAACGTTATTAGACAAAGATACGATAATGTTCATTTTAATAATTTGTGTTAGAGATGAGATAGCATGGGTTTCTTTGTGTAGTTCACTTGAATTGTGAAAAGGCCTTTTATATAGTTACATGCATCTTGGAAAGAAATTTATTGTTTTTTTTTTTTTGAATCTATTATTTAAAAAGCATGAATTTTGTATTAGTCATTAAACAACTTAATTATTGGATTTCTTTTTTATCATCGTTGGATTTTTATAGTCCTTTATACGTATGTGGAGGATTTTATATTCTATACATGTATGTGTATTATAGTCTTTGGGTTCCAATCTAACTGTCATCATTATTAGGAGCAGTAATCAACTTTTCGACCTGAATTGATGTTAGGTTGTATTATTTAACATATTAATGCAAAATAGTGGCTCGCTTGAGAATGTCATTCCTAGAATCTGATTGGCTATCTGATCAATAAATTGATCAAATTGCTCATTTGAGCTTGTTGAACTCTAATTTCATATAGAGTTTTGAGTTCCATAGTATATAATATGATTTATGTGTTTCATCATTAACAGGAGAACTTGTGTATTTATTTCATCATTATTGGATAGTGGGATTTTACCCATAAACATGCTACCAATACCCCAATATCAAAGAACCTGATGCACTGCACCTAAGTTACAATGGGATTAGTATCCCTCAAATTTCAAAAAGTAACCAAGATTTTAGAACCAGGAATCAAGCAATTGGACCATGAATGTCTTAACATTGAAGTGGTCATAGCTACATGAACCGCACATGTGCCCAAAAGTTGACAGATAGTCATCTTGCAATCAAATATGTTCCTTATATATAGAAATCTGGGTGGATTGTTATTGTGCAATAGTGCTGTCATTACTCATGGGGGTATATATATGGGAATATTTGAGAAGCAAATATCCCAAAACTGGGTAATGACAGGTGATCAGAAATGATTCTGCCCAGAAAATGGGACCCCAAATATGGAAATAAATTCAAACTTAGCAGAATTAAATTTATATGTTTACAGACACAATCCTTTACTTAAAAAAAAAAAAAAACCATATCTCGACGCGGTTGCATATTTATTTACAAAGTCATTGAGTCAACCACGATAAGAGTTTATTGAGTAAAAGACGTTAAAACATTATTGTTTTAAGAGTAAAATTTGATTTAAAATGTTTACTATAAATGTTGAGGCATTAGTGGCATAAACTGGTGAATATCCTAGCCGAATCAGAATCAGAGGCCACAAGAAGTTGAGAGAAAAAGGATTTAACACTGAAAGTGGGTATAATTGAAATGTTTGCACCGAAAGCAGTGGAGGGTTGGCCACCTTCTACCACCCAATTCCATTTTCAATTTCAATGTCACGCGCAGTCGTCCATTGTCAATGATCAATAATCCCTTTTGACTCTTCTTGAATTTGTGGTCTTGCTGCCGTAATATTGGAATGTCACGAGTTATATAATACTGCTTCTTTTTCCTCCCCTATTTTTTTTTTTTTGTAAATTTATATTCTATAAATTAATTAGTAGTGTCATTCAGATCTAACTACTTGCAACAAAAAAACCCGGAACAACCCGCTTACAAACTTGGGTCATCTCGTGTTTTATTAGCTCGGCTTGCAAAATTGCACAGACGTCGATTCCAGGCCATAGTGACAAGCCGAGCTTCTTGACTCGCAATAGACTAGATGGGCGTGGACGACCAATCACCAGAATTCATCAAAGGCTTTTTCTAGATTATCAAGGTGTACATATCAAACTTCAAAAGAATACAATGTCATATTCCTGATTTTCGGGAATCAAGAAAATTATATATATAACAAAAAAAATAAAAAAATTGGTGCCCCTACAATACTGAGGCCTTGTGTGGTCGCTTAACCTACGCACCGTCATGGCCATCTCTAAATTACTGATATACGCGTGTTTAGAGAACTAAGATGACTAACATAATTGCACGCTTATATTTATGTTTTGTTTAGCGCAAGTGCATGAATAGTGTCAACTTACATGAAGTCAGCCGAATCCTCATCGAGGTATCTTGTCAAATAGACCACTAAGCAAATGAATTTAAAATGAATGGTCAATATTTGAACACTATATTTTGGAATCGCATCTTAAGATAAAACTAATAAAGAGATAATCTTGTTTTAACAAATAAAATTTATGCAAAAATATGATTCGAATGTCTATCAAGAATTATTGTCTAAACAAAAAAGGGACCACGTAGGAGTCCATGAATGATGAACAAATTGAAAAGAATAATGCTAGGTGTTTAACACCAGTCTAGGTGACAATATTATTGACATAAAAATTACAGATTCAATTAAATGCATCACACAATTTCACACTTAATTGAACATATTATATAATATCACATAATTGGTACTCTAGTACAAATAATGTTAGATAATATTATTCAATTGAAGATGGGATAGGCTTCGAGTGCATCCCAATGATTCCGTATGTGTACGGTTTACACACGTCCGTTACTTTATTTTTATTAAACACACAAATTGCAATTTACAACCAAACTAAAGCAATACTTTTATCAACTTTATAAGCCCATATAAATTAACAATTCCCTATACTCTCTCCACCCTCTCAACTCTCTCTCTCTCTCTCTCTCTACATATACATACATATATATCCTTGAAATATGCAAGAGGAGAAGAAGCTGAAGGTGAAGAAAGGGTGGGTGGCAGTGGAAGTGGGATTAGCAGATGATAATGAAGATGGAGGAATTTTTCAAAAATTTGTAATCCCGATTTCATATTTATACCATCCTCTATTTCAAAGGCTTCTTGATGAAGCTCGAGAGGTATATGGCTACCACACAACGGGCCCTCTTAGACTACCATGTTCAGTCGATGATTTTCTTCATAATCGGTGGCGGATTGAGAAAGAAACCACTAGTCACAACCACCACCGCCATCTCTCGGCGTCTTTATCGTTTCGCTCGTGTTAAAATTGTACTATGGATTTAGTGAGGAGGCTCTTTTATGTATTTTCTACGACTGATGCTTCTTTTTTACACTGTGGATGGTAATTTTCACAGTGAAATGATGTAACCTATGTTCTGTATACACTAAGGATGTAAATAACTTTAATTGTCTTTCTGTTTCCTATATAGGGAGAGAGAATATATATTTGAATTGAGAAAAGGAAAAGTACAAGAAATTGAATTTTCCAGTTTAACTTAAAACTTTAATTGTAGGATAAAATAAATTACTTGTAACTTTAACTTTTTTATTACTTTTTGTTGTTGATATGAGAGTTGAGTTGGAAATTAATTTACATAAATAACAGTATTCTCAAATTTAAGTTTTGTTGCCATTCTTTTAAAAATATTGTGATTAAAAATGAATTTGAGATGATGAATTTGACATGTGAGGCGATGATCGCTTGAAATCTGCAAGTGCATAACAAGGATTAGTAATAAAAAATGAGAAGTATATTCCACAAGGAAATTAAATCTAAGCCTAATATTAGCCAAAATTTTGGTTGAATTTGACTTTTAAACTAAAAACTAACTAAATCAAGCTAAAGTTGAGAATTTTGGAGAAACAAATTAAAATGATAAAGCACTAGAATATGACTCCACCTATGTTTTTTCACTTTAAAGCTCAATTTCCCCTAGTCGACCACGATTAACTTGAATTGGTGACTTATGTTCGTAATGTGTGTAACCATCTCCCTCGACTAAGGTTAAATCTTTTTTTAAGTATGAACAACCTATATCATCATGGAAGCTATGAATAAACAAAAATACACTCAAAGCTAGAATATTTAATCAAGGATCATATAAAATATATGGTATATCTCCGTCCCCTATAAAGTTCTACTGCGTTTGCTACAATTGCTATAATCTATTTTTTAAATAGATTAAAAACTGTTCAAATAATTCAAGTACTTTAAAATCATCTAAAATGGGAAAAAAATGAATTAAAGCCTCAAACGTAGTTTACATAATTAAGATTTAGCTACACATATTCGAAGTAATAAAATATATAAAAGTTGAGCTCGACGTCATTATGACTCTTTTTTATTTATAGTATAAAAGGTTTTAGGACTTAAATTCACGCCTAAAGTATACCAAAAAAATACTTGTTGGAGTAGTGCAAATTTTGCCTTGGCCAAATTTTGCAAAACATATCCAAACTCTGAATTTTGCCTAGTAGCTCAACGAAACGTGCATAATTTCCTCCAAGAAACTCTGAATCAAGATTTGTGAAACTTTTTGGATTCCTAATTCGACGAGCCTTCCATTGTTATTTCATATGCTCCTCCATATAAAGCCCGAAATCTGATCTTGACATTCCAATTTCTTCACATGTTCCGTGCATCAGTTATCTTCATTTCTTTCTGCACTTTTCGTTCCAATGCACCCCAAGCATAATTTTTCCGTCTCTTCTCATCATTTTCACCCTCATATTTATCAAAGATCGAGCTTCAGCAGAGTAGCTCACATTTGGGGATTTAATCCTAAAACACAAAAATGAACCAAAATTAATAATAATCAACATCAAAATACTAACATTCGCATATGTGATATGCTCGTGATAATGTGATTAGTCCATTTCATTGACTGTATGTGAACGCTTAAACCTCAAAATGCGCACGCATATTTTGTTAAAAATTATGTCAAAATTAGTCTCTTAAAGTCCAACCTATTTTTATAACTTAAAAAGCAAGTTGAACAAATATCAAATTAGCCCAAATCACCAAACTCATTAATTAAATACATCAATCTATAGGATTTTGATCATTAGAAAAATCAAAACAAATTTTTCATAGAATTGCGAACTATCTATGCCGAGCTTGACCTCCTTATTTGATTTTCCTTTAGTTTTATTAACAAGTGATGTTAGTAATGACAATGTTTGATTGTTGATGGTTGTGACGATGATGAGGATGTTGACAACGATATCTTACTATCTACAAGAGGTGATAGAAGTTTTCGAGTTGAAATAAAGAGCTCAATGAAGATGATTTTGCATCGGATGACACAAAAATGACTCGGATGAAGACAATGAGATTGAATTGGAGTCCGATAAAGAGTTAGACAACATTTAGAATTTTTTAAAGTCGATGTTCATGTTTAATTTAATTGTATGAATAGATTGCCAAGTAATTGTAGCATTTATGAAAATTTATTTAAAATTTGAAAAATATGTATAAAGTTCAAGTAATTATAGTATTTGTGATTTTAAGCAACACACACACACACACACATA
>CAIGRN010004440.1:0-10259 GCA_903798345.1 Fraxinus anomala | reverse complement strand
CCAGGTCTAGGTGTAATTTTCTCAATTGATAATCTATTTCAAACTTAAGCCCCCTATTGTGAAAAAATCAGATTTAATCGGTTTGTGTGGGGATCCCATAATGCAATAAAATTGGTAATAAAATTTGAAAATTCCACCACGAATCTGAAAAATGTAGGATGTGAATGCCAACATGTCATGCAAATACCCAAAATGACCTTCTACATGTTTTCCTGCAAATAATAGGTTGACCTCCAATGAAGGGTTGAACCTCATCCCCGATTGCCCTTCGATGTGAGAGAAAGTTAAAAGCGTTCTTTGATAACGAAAAAACTCTAAAAAAGATTAATCAATGTGGAAAGGCTTGTATTGATTATGTACGTTTCAATTGTACTTCGCTTGTTATTTATAGACGTAATGTCAATGATGATGTGAAATTTTTTTATGAGCACATAGGATATGTTCCTAGGATTTTTGCAAATTACAGCAGGATCACAACTAGTGGACAAAAAATAGAGGGCATGGTTACATTGATCTTATCGCTCTAAACATCGTGTGTCAACTTTAGAGATGATTAGACAACTCATATCTCAACGATACGTATACAATGATGTGGTGATTGAGTATCGTCCTAAAAGGTCGATCATGACCTTTTAACAATCATTGCGACTCGATCTTGGTCATCTTTCGTCGATATAAGTTCTCACAACTTGATTTAAGATACACGAAGAGATTGTTCTCAATTCTTTCCTATCTGACCATATCCTTTCACCGTGGGACGTCAGCAACGACCGTATGGCGGTTCACCTTCTTCTCATGATTATAGCTCGATTATTAGGGTAATATCACTTACCATTATAACAGGTTGTAATCCTTTCCAAAGTTGATTTGTCCCTTGAATCATGGAAGAGTCACCAACTAATTCATGACAAAGTTACTAAAACATATTCCAAAGAATATCGCGTGGATGCACACTTGAAAGTCATTTTCCTGTATTAATGAATACATCTGAATTTCCTAGATTCTTGGGATATGAGATTGGGGAATAAACCCATTACTAATAAACTCATTCCCTCAATTCTCCAATGGAGATTTCTTAATCTTTCTCTAGTAATAAAATTATTTGGTACCTATTAATTAATTTCATAAGAAATATGCCAACATGCCATCTTATATGTTCGACATATATGCATTAAGCTATGTACTTTACTTGTAAATTAATAAAGCATGATGCACTTGTAGTACTTAAATTAAGCAAATTTGTCTAATTGTCTATTGACATGTTTTGGTTTTCATAATGACACATTCTTGATATCAGTATATTAAATTTAGCAGCATATACAAATTTTTGATGATGCAAAGGTTGTTCCTTATCCAAATTTAAAAAAAAATGGTGAATCAGTCATCTTATTGTAAGTTTGTGTTTAGATTTCGTTTGGGGTCGCAATCGATTTGCAGGATTGAAAGACAAAGTCCCGGAAGAGAGGGTTTTGCTGGAATAGAAATTTAGTATTGGACAGTTGGGATGTCATTTTCACGTCCTCATGGAGACAAAGATTGATGATATCTTTCATTACATTGTTTTCATGTCTCTTTAACTACCCATCGGTATCGAAATAGTTATAATCAATCTTGTAAATATTTTTTTAATTCTCACTTGCCAAGTAATCAAAATATCTTCTTCTTCTTGTTGACAACAGTTTGAGAAAAATAATGACTGCATAGTCGAACAATCTGCGATGATCATTAAGCTGACCGTTCAAACTATAAGTCTTTTAGCATAGTCAAACATAAGATATAATGTCACATATGTTGAGGATAAATTACACATTAGCTGCATATAAAATATTAATAAATACATAAAAATTTGAATCATTACTTTTAACAAGATTGACTTAAAAAGATACAACTTAAAGGCTTGATAAGGTATCATGATTCATTGTGTTCAAATGAGCCATTTAATTTAGTTAGATCAAATTTCAAAACTAGAGCTCTCAAATAAACTACCAGCTTGCAAAGGAGTTGAGATCTGCTGTCTAAAATTGGATCCAACTTGTTGTACATCAATAATTTATTGACACATCATTTTACACCTATTTTTAAGTATAACGATAGTGGAGAGAAGTTGAACATATTAATTTAAAATGATGAGTTGATGAATTATTTGGTAAACAGCTAATTTTGGGTGACATATTTCAACTCTTTGCAAAGAGATGCTAAGATTTCAACAACGTAAACAATTCATTGAAAAAGTACCTTTTGTACTAAAAGATTTACCCTGATCATTAGGTAACAAGAGATACACGAAAGTGGTCCTCGTGGGTGATAGATGACTAATCTAAAATTGCTATTCGAATAGTCTCTTAGTTATTAACGGTTTGGAAATCGACCTAATACAAATATCTCTACTTGTCTTTTTATGACGTATGTACATAGTTATAAAGCAAATTATGATAGAACACATATACCCTTGAAATAAAGAAAGTTACATTTATGTACATAAAAAAACAAGAAATCCTTGTGAATTGTCAAAAGTGACATCAAGGATTAACAAAATAACCACCAAACGTATATTATATTTATATTATATATAATCCAATAGAGAGTTGGTGAAAGACTTGTGAAATTACTACACATTACGCACTGAACTTAAAAGGGGAAGCCTGGGTCGGACCATAACTGAAAGTGGGTTTACCATTTCACAAGATAACTTTAGCACCTCAGACAAGTCCACACTCCTTTCATTGCAAGGCCTAAACTTGAATTGGTGCAAAAGGGTACCAACCCAAAACGTGACAGTCGTTAGTCCAAAAGTCTTACCGGGGCAAGCCCTCCGACCAGACCCAAATGGTGCGAGCCTCAAATCAGAACCCAACACACACATGTCCATATTCTCACCCTCATTAATAAACCTCTCGGGTTTAAATTCGAGTGGGTCCACCCAAACCTCCGAATCCCTCATGATGGCCCACATGTTTACCATTGCAGTAGTTCCTGCTGGCACGTGATAGCCGTCGATGGTGGTGTCCGTTATCGCTAAACGGGACCAAGAGAGAAGTGGACCCGGTGGGTGTAATCTTAGTACTTCCTTCACTACCGCTTGTAAAAACACCATTTTCGTTAAATCAGACTCTACAAGCGCACGTGACCTTCCGACAACCTTGTCTAACTCTTTATGGACCTTTGATTGTACATCAGGGTGCATCACTAATCTGGCTAGTATCCACTCTATCAGCACTGCCACTGTATCTGTGCCTCTAAATATCATTTCCTTAACCACAAGAAAAAACACATTAGCGTACAGATTTTGATAAAAATAATACGAGGTGAGAAGAACTTGTGCAGGATATAATGTTTTGCTTACCCAGAGTACGGCGATCATATCGGAGTCGGATAATTTATCAGTCCCATGAAGGTTGAGCAAAACGTCGACAAAGTCACGGTGGAGCTTGCCGGTTTCGGCCTTGTGTTCGTCAATAATAGGACGGACAAAGTAGTTTACTTTAGGCACGAGCTTGGAGCACTGGAATCGGATGTTTTGTATGTCGAAATCAGCTAACCAAGGAAGATGATCCGACCAATTGAGTGTACCCAGTAACTGATACCCTTCATCAACGAGTTTTAGTAACTCTTCTGTTTCAGAATTGTTAGAGTCGAGCCTGTAATTTCGTCCAAATACAGAGCACATCATGTTATTAAGAGAAGCTAATTTCAATGCATCCCTAACACGAATAGTATCATCTTTTTGTGAATTGAACATTGCCACCATCTGATTAGCAATTTCGAATCTCTGAGATTCCGAGGCTTTGATTTGTTTAGGACAAAAGAGATGTGTGGTGGCGATTCTTCTGAGGGTTCTCCAGTAAACACCATATGGAGCGAACCCAATAGCTCTGTTGAACATAAGATTGTATGCAGATTCTTTCACAGGACGATCAGCAAAAACTGAACTGTTCAAAATCTCTTTTGCTACATCTGGTTTGCATGTAACGATTACTCTGGTTTCGCCAAGGCTAAACGCCATTAGACGCTTGGCTTGGCAAATCTCCGCCGTGGCTGCAATTTTCCGGTGAGCTAAACCGGTCATGATATTCATGCTTCCAACAATTGGAACACCCTTTGGACCGGGTATGGATTTTGATGTGGTTTTTGATTTTCTCCATTTATACTTGCCCCAAGCAGGGCCGCCTGGGTGTGCCCAGAAAATAAAATTCAAGAGTAGCCATGCTATTACAAAGAGAAATGCAACAAGCATGGAGTTTAGGGAAGTGGAGGATTTGCATTTAGAAGCTAGAGCAAAAAACCACAGGCTCTCCACATCTGTTCTCATTGTTGCGTAGTGAAGAGAATAATATTGTTAAGGCTGAAGATAGGCAGGCAACTTGCTTTTGAGGCTTTGTAATTGGAAGAGAAATGGTTGGTTTATATAGGCAGGCGATCTAGTGACTGACTAGTTTAAAAAAATTGAATTCCTTCGTTTGTAATTAGAGAGTATAAATCCATTTTAGGTTGTTTGACGTGACTTTTACTTATATTTCTATTTCGAAGCTTGATATTTGGACCGGAAAATACTTGCATATACTTTGAATGTCAGTAAAAAAAATATTTTTTGTAGCCAATTATATGTTGTCACCACTGCATCTGTAAACAACATTTTCTGTATTTGTAGGTAAATCCTTCTATTTTTTATATAGTCAAGCAACTTGAAGTTTTAGAAGAGTTTTTCGAGAAAATTACCTTAGGTCTGCTCCAACTCTTTCTTACTCAAAAGCAATTTTTTTGGCTTTTTAAAAATCCTATGAAATGGACACTTAGAGAGACCAATATCCTCTGAATCTCTTCTAGTCAAACTAAGCAATTTCATAATTTTATTCAAACAGATTCAAAAACAACTTAACCGTTTTAAACTTTTCAAAAATCTTACCAACAAACTTTAATATTTTTTATTTTGAGTTACTGCAATATTAAACTCTTATTTGGTGGAGATTAAAATAAAAATTTCAGCAAATTTTGATAAAAAAATGATTAAAGGTATTGTAGAAAATTTGTGAATCTTATAAAATACGTGGTTAAAATTAATTATTAACTTTGATTTTGATTAAAATTTTAATTTGTAAACTTAGTATTTGGACCATGAGGTTTCAACTTTATTTTAGTGATATATTTAGCAGCGCCGCCAACTATTAGATGACTGAACAGGAAAGAATAATTGGAGCGTGTAATCACGTTCCTATTAATGGTAATTGCGTCTTGGATCTGCTTAGGAACATTAAATAACATTGCTAATTACGTTAATTAAGTTATGTTTTGGTCTAGGTCCAGGACTATGAGGTCATGCAATGTCACCACCACTAATTGACTAATTGTCATTAGTCATGTTTGAGATTAATTATTAAAAGGCACGCCCCCCACAGGTTCGGATATTTTACTATATTTTATTAATAAATTTTAATTAACCGTGGCCAACTAGCGTATGATTAATCCTTAATTGAGGTCTCATCACTAGATTAAAAAAGACTAATTAAATAAATTATGTTGAATTATTTCGTCTTAATATTTTACACACGTGGAAATTGCAATACAGTGATGGGGCGTGATAGTGTCGGGGCTAAGGTGGAGAGTGCACCTGACCAGCCTGGTTGAATTACAGTGATTTTAGACCCCAATTTAAGTACGACCGGACCCTATGTATACAGAACCGTAGGTTCAATGGACATGATGCTGACTACTCGTACAGCACAATTACCCGTACTTTTTGGCGGTACACGCGTCTACAATCTCCGCGTTCAAAAAAGAATTACAGCACTGAAACCTATAAATTGAATTCTCTTATCTACCCCTATTTGACCTTCGTTTACTAGGGATATGGGGATGGATAAAGTAGTCATTTGGGTAAATTTATACAAGTGCGTGAACTGCAAGCTGAATTTGTCAGTTGATTGACGGCATTGATTGGGTCCCTCGTAGTTCCCTGGCCGTTGATCTGGTGCTCATAAAATCCAAATACAAATATGAGGATCTTGGGAATATCAGGACCGGACCAGACTGGGGTCAATGCCATTTGTTTTGCCCTTCTGCCAATTAAGCGATAACAGAAAGTTTTATCTTTGAAAAATTATTTTTAATCAAATATTCTCTCGAGTAAATATGTAAGCATTGGTAAGCCAATATTCTAACTATAATTTCTAGTTCTACACTAAGAATGATGGGTTATGCTACTCGGCTCGGGATTTAATCCCGAACCAACCAACTTTATTGAAGAATGATAGACCATTGAGATTTCATCGCCACACTTAAACCATTTCAGGGAAAGTTGCACGAAGGGGTGGGAAGGAAGCTTACAACCCCTTGCTCAGTCTCCCTGGTGTATATGCAATGGCTCAAATCCGCGAGTTTAACTCGTTCCACAAGGTCATGCTGATAAAGAAGACAAGTTTTAATAATTTTACACGTAAACTCAAAATTTTCATACTTTTTAACGTGTTTATGCAATAAGATCGAGCATTGTGATTACACTTGCTTTTTAGAATATTGTTTGTATGTAGGTGTCTTTCAATTTAATTTAAATTAAATAATTTGAAGATTGAGTTACATAGGGTATGATGTGTGAACATTGTGTAGATATTTTCAAGTTAGCTGAAAAAATATTAATTGACCTTGTGTTTTCAATTAATTCAAAGGTGTGACATGATGAGAGAAATAAATTTAAGTGACAGATGCACATCTGGCACCTTTTATGTTAGATTTGATTTCTTTCTTCGTCATGTTAATTAATAATTAACAATGATTAGCAGCAAACAATCATTTTTTAACTATATCCACCTTCGCACGTAGCTCGGATCTACCAAATTTAAAGCATTTTTCTAATTATTATTTTAGTTTAGGTTGGTTAATACTACAAGTCAATGATTGCAGCATTCAATTGTAAAAATCATCAGCACCTAATCATATGTATAAACAAAACGACATAAATTAATTATAGTATTTTCGGATTTGCTACTAAGCTTCTTGTAAATTAAGCAAGCTTTTTGTATTCAATTATGGTTGATTAATTCTAATTTTATTTTTAATAAGACTTGAGACAAACAGAAAATGTTCTAGTCTAGTTTAATCTTGTCAAAGATTTTAGTAGCTTGAAACTTCGAGGAAATTGTGGGTGCACAGACAAATATTTTCTTATCAATTTGCAATAATTATGTTTTATGGTACGGACAAAGACTTGTATTAACTACAAAGACTTGTATTGCTCTTCTTCTGCTTGTAGAAGAGTATTTCAAGGATGTGTTTGAGTCACGTTATTTTAGAAAAATAAAATTTGAAATAGTAGATTGATGGACAATGTGTGATTAAAAAAGAAGGAAAAATTATTGATGTGATAAAATTATTATTTTATTGAAAAATGTGTGGTTGAAAATGAGTAGAAGAATGATAATGAGAATTTTAAGCCGTGTTTGTTTCGGATTAAAATCAAATTTAAATATAAATTAAAGTCAAATAATCAATATTAACCACATATTTCATGAGTTTCACAGTTTTTTAACCACACATTTCAAAAACATCTATTACAACCTACTAAAAATCTAATTTTAATCTCCACCAAACACTCACTTAATGTGGCTCAAACAGGGGCTAAATGAGTTATATTTCATCAGTTTCCTCTAAAAGCTATTTTAGTCAAATAATATATTATCAATAAATTATTCAAACGCATTCAAAAACAAATTCTTAGTCTCAAATACAACTTGTGACTTTTCAAAAAACCTGTAAAACGGCCGCGAGTCAAGTAGAAAATCTCATCACACTTGAATGTTCGGTATTTTTGAAAGAAAATATTTAAATAATCTCTTTTAACAAGTTAAATTTTTAGATACGATAATTACTTTATTATCGAACTTAAGCAAGGTATTCGAGTTAAGTCTCGTCATTGCTAATTTATATAAAAATATGCACATGAACGGGGTGTTAAAACATAATATTCAAATGAATATTAACCAAATTTTTAAATAAAATAGTCAAGAGTGAGTCCAAATTCCAAAAAGTGGTAGAACTTGCATCGAACTTTACGTGGGGGCAGTTGATATAGACTTTAATTGACTGCCAATTTGTGCTGTATTGTGGGGACTTAAATAATTATAAAGTTGTAGCTTTGGGTCCGCATCAGAAACAACTTGAGCGCAAGTGTATTCTCAAAAATTTCTAACAAACAAGTGGAGAAAAGAGAAACTTTAAAGACTACCTTAATCCTATAAAGTAATTTGTGCAAGGAAATGAGTTAAATGCACTACAGTTCCACAATTTTTTGCAGATCCAGATCATCCAACTTCGATTTTCTTGTGAATCTAGTCACTCAATTTTAATTTGGTGCAATTTGGTCACCCAATTTTGATTAGTTTGCAAATATTATCACTTTGTCTATTGTCGTAAGTTTGATTAAAATAAATATATTGTCCTGGATGTTAAAGCTACTAGATAGTTTTCGTCTAACCTGGCTGTTAAAGTTACTCGATAATTTTTGTCTAAAAACGCGCTTTAAGTTAACATGTTATTTGAAAAGTGTATTTTTTAAGATGGATGATATGTATTGTTGTGTAATGTGATTAGATCAGTAAGCAAATTAAAGTTTAGTGATTTAATTGCACCAAATTGAATTAGATTTACATGAAAATCGAAATTGACTAATTTGATTATACGTACCAAATTGAAAATAAATAATTTGAATGCAGTTTTGCGAGTGTATTCTCAAAAATCTCTATCAAACAAGTGGAGAAAAGAGAGACCTTAACATAGATATTAGACTACCTTAATCCTATGAAGTAATGTGTGCAGGGAAACGAGTTAAATGCACTACCGTTCACAAACTTTTTGCAGAATTGCATCCAGATCATCCAACTTCGATTTTCTTGTAAATCTAGTCACTCAATTTTAATTTCGTGCAATTTGGTCACCCAATTTTGATTAGTTTGCAAATATTATCACTTTGTCTATTGTCGTAAGTTTGATTAAAATAAATATATTGACCTGGATGTTAAGGTTACTAGATAATTTTCGTCTAGAAACGCGCTTTAAGTTAATACGTTATTTGAAAAATGTATTTTTAAAGATGGATGATGTGTTTTGTTGTGTAATATGATTATATCAATAAGCAAATTAAAGTTTAGTGATTTAATTGCACCAAACTGAATCAAATTTACGTAAAAATCGAAATTGACTAATTTGATTGTACGTAACAAATTGAAAATAAATAATCTGAATACAATTTTGCAAGTGTATTCTCAAAAATTTCTATCAAACAAGTGAAGAAAAGAGAAACCTTAACATAGATATTAGAATACCTTAATCCTATAAAGTAATGTGTGCGAGGAAACGAGTTATATGCACTAAAGTTCAACAAACTTTTTGCAGAATTGCATCCAGATGATCCAACTTCGATTTTCTTGTAAATCTAGTCACTCAATTTTAATTTCGTGCAATTTGGTCACCCAATTTTGATTAGTTTGCAAATATGATCACTTCGTCTATTGTCGTAAGTTTGATTAAAATAAATATATTGACCTGGATGTTAAGGCTACTAGATAATTTTCGTCTAGAAACGCGCTATAAGTTAATACTTTATTTTGAAAAGTGTATTTTTTAATATGGATGATGCGTTTTGTTGTGTAATATGATTAGATCAATAAGCAAATTAAAGTTTAGTGATTTAATTGCACTAAATTGAATAATATTTACCTGAAAATCGAAATTGACTAATTTGATTGTACGTACCAAATTGAAAATAAATAATCTGATTGCAATTTTGCAAGTGTATTCTCAAAAATTTCTATCGAACAAGTGGAGAAAAGAGAAACCTTAACATAGATATTAGACTACCTTAATCCTATAAAGTAATGTGTGCAAGGAAATGAGTTAAATGCACTAAAGTTCAACAAACTTTTTGCAGAATTGCATCCAGATCATCCAACTTCGATTTTCTTGTAAATCTAGTCACTCAATTTTAATTTGGTTCAATCCGGTCACCCAATTTTGATTAGTTTGCAGATATGATCATTTTGTGTCGTAAGTTTGATTAAAATAAATATATTGTCCTAGTTGTTAAAGCTACTAGATAATTTTCGTCTAGCCTGACTGTTAAAGCTACTTGATAATTTTTTCTAGAAACGCACTTTAAGTTAATATGTTATTTGAAAAGTGTATTTTTTAAGATGGATTATGTGTATTGTTGTGTAATTTGATTAGATTAGTAAGCAAATTAAAGTTTAGTGATTTAATTGCACCAAATTGAA
>CAIGRN010004428.1:0-11106 GCA_903798345.1 Fraxinus anomala | reverse complement strand
ATCAAAATGAAGTAAAATTTAAATCGAGTGACGGAAATGAAATTAAATTAAATTGAAGTTCTCAACATGAAACAAACCTATAGTGATCTCCAACAAAAATTTTCCTAGTATCTCTATATGTTATGATCCCTCAAGTCTCCATTCACATGCTTAAAAGGGGCCTTGTTGAAAATAAAGTAATAGAACCTAGTAATTCGCTAAGGAAATGAATGTCTGAACTATGACTCCTACTTGGCATTGCCATCCCCCATGAACAAGATAATTTACAAATAACAACATTTATACTTGTAAAACGTTGGTGCATAGAATTCCAACTCGTTTGGGCTCAACTCGAGAAATCCATGCACTTCTAGTCAACTGAGACGACTTTTACTCAATCCAAACAACATTTGGATACCATAAAGCGGTCCCCATTTAAATTTTCCGATGTTTCGTGGTAGATTCATATATACATGTGTTGCCAGAGAGCTAGAACGTGTTTGGAACTCGTAGATTCGAGAAGATAGACATGCTACAAAATTTATAACTATCATGTTCATAGGAATGATCTTTCTGCTCTCAACGAGTAGAAGATCAATTCTAATCATGTTCAATCTAACCTATCAAACACGTAACTTTTACTTTGCACGTTTCTCAAGAATCACTAGGCTAGTCTTTTGATAATGACCAATACCAACTATTTCTCCAAAGTCATGTAAATGTTTTGAGTATTTCTCACTCTTCTTTTGGTTTCAAGGTGAACACTCACAAGAAGAAAGTACTGTCTCCAAGAGAAGGGGTCATTTTTTTCATTTCCCCCCTCTTTTTCCCTCTTTATCCTTTTGGCATGACTCGATTATTGAACAATACAAGATCCTAGATCTTACGATGTCAAGAACTGATCACCGTACTAACCTGGCAATTATGAATGACATAAAATGATGATACTGAGACCAACAAAAACTTATTTGCGTTATAACTTATAACTCATCTTATTCACGTAATATCAAAGCAAGAAACAGACATTTGCTATGGCAAAACCAAGACATAACAGTATTAGCAACATGCATTGAGCATCATTCTTCAGGAATTATATACAATGTATAAACCGTACATGGTACATATATTTTATTTCATAACACCACGAGATATAAAGCAAATTTGCAAACTATATATCACAGCGAATAATTATGCAAATTGCTTGTAATACATGATAACATTAGCCCATTATTTGAACAGCTTATGGACGGTATATTCAGTCTTTAATAAAAATGTCTCCTCCGGTGTTTCTTCATGTTTGTAGGGGCTGGTGCCTCTTCGTTACCAGGGAATTCCCATTTGACAATGTCCCCATCCCAAGAAGAGCTAACAAGCATCGGATACCTAGGATGCCAACTGCAATCTCTGACAGTTGATTTATGGTGCTTTAGCTTCGCAACTTGGGCCCCGGTTACCTAAAGATTAAAGTCACCACGTACAAAATATCGGTATGAACTGAAGTCACCAGAGTATATTTGGAAACTGTTCTCATAGCATTGACATCAAAAGAACTCTTATACGTCTATCATCAGCTAAATACCATAGGATATTTTCTCGAGTTATCTTAAATATTCTTCTATTCAGCACTAGAGCATGTTTTGCTAAGCTTATAAAAAGTAGTACTTTAAAGCAACTTTTATGTTAAGCGAACATAAGTCTAAAAGCGTATAAAGTTACTTTTCTCCCAAACATGTTTGCCCAAAAAAGTAAAAAAAGTATTTATTAGTTCAAAAACTTACCTTTTTTAAAAAAGTATGTTTTTTCCTACATTTACTTCTCTTTTTCGTCTTGGCCAAACATGCTCAATCTCAAGGATTCCAAGAATCCTTAAAACATTTCCACGATATCATGAAATCAAATCCTTTTAAGGTGACCACCACTCATAGAATGTATTAAAAGAATTACACGTCCAGCACTCATAGGAAAATGCAATTGAGCAAAGGAGATATTCAGCTAAAAGAATTATACACGTACCAAATCATAAATATAGATGCATGAATCATGAGATCCAGTGTAGATATACTTCTGGCCAGTGCTGCAAGTTGTAAAGAAATATAAAGCATCTTTAATTTTGATAGCCAGAGAAAGTTCATGCAAATTAATTGATTAAACTGAAAGGTACAAGTTAAGCAGAAATTAAGATGACGATGGAACGATTCAATAAGAGCACTCACCTATACTCTGGGGAGAAGTAGCACCGGATGAGAGTACGCAAGACTGAATGACCTTTGTAAGTAGCTATTGATTGATCATATGGGTGCTTCGAGGTTCTTGCCTGAGGAGGATAGTCCATCCATCTGTAATCCCATTCATAATTCCTGTATCCTTGATAGCTGTAAAGAGAGGAAACGAACGCCTTTATTCTGCTTATCCTAGATCTCGAGTAATTATCCATGTGAACCAATGATTTAGACATCAGTTTTACTATATTGTGCATGGACTTGCTCCTCAGTCTCTAGTGCGGACATGCACATCTACTTATAAGGTAAATATGATAGATTTTGGAGGGGATGCAATGTCAAAGCATTTGAGCGGTGAATAAGGATATGAAACATAACTAATAGATGCAAGTCACGATATTCATAACATTATAAAAACACTATTTAGGAACAATTTGGAGGTCTTATCTTGGTTTAGTAATTTTTCAAATAGCTTGTCTATATTTCTGTGTCCAATGTCAGAATCCTTCTTTGAACCAAACTCCAGGTAAAAAAAATTGACAATTCAAGTGACCAAGACTTAGATCCATACCCATAACTGTACCATGTGTTCTTAAAGTGTGTCCATTTCTATATTCTTGAGTGCCATGTCTTGTTCAAGTACGGAATCCTAATAGAACGGTTGGATCGTGGATATTTACCCTCCCTAAATAGTTAGCCAATTTTTATGCCACGTCCTTACTAACATCATATACTGGTAACAACTCGGCAGGGAGTGAAAATCTAACGAGCCAATTAAATAATTAAAATTGTGACGTCCATGGAAGGAAAATTCAAGGGAGACAATGGAAAGGCTGAACGAGGTATACCAATTAGTATTGGATGACATTTTCCTTATATCCCAGAGTTTGATTGCCTGATCTTTACCATTAGAAATAAAATAACGGCCATCTCCACGACTATCAAGAAATGTAACACCCTCGAGGTGGCCCATTAGGACCCCTGCTGGCTTGCCTTTGACTTTGAAGCAGCGTCTGTCCCAAACCTATATAGAACAAGAAGTTACGCCGCATTATTCAATTAAACAAATAAAAGCAAACTTAACTTCTCTATTGCCTCCAAAGTGGCAAAATTGTCTTATTTAAGTTCTAGTTGAATCCTTTGCCATAGGCCAATACCGCACTTTATACATCACTTTTCACCATCCAAATCGTAAAAAGCCCCATTCAGTTTCTGCTCTTCTCAGCTATGTTAAATTTAAGGAACAAACACTCATTTAAGGATGGGAATTTCTTAAAAGGAAGAAAATCCTTGAAATATTCATAGCAGAATCGAGTAGATGGAAAAATAACTTGATGTTCCAGACACTACGGCATCTAAATAACAAAACAGAACAGGAAGAGAAAAGGAAAAATAACGAAAGCAGGAAGATTCTGGCCCTGTTCTTGGCTTTAAAGAAGCTGAAAATTCTTTACACTCACAATGCCACAGTACTGTTGAGTACCTTGTGCACAAGCAGGAGGAACCTCCTCCAATCAATTTAAGAGCTCTAAATCAACTGCTTTGAATTTCAAAATTTCTAAGAGGGCTAACAGAAGTTATAAAAACTCGCCTAAGCAAAGAAACTTTGATTAACATTTGGTCGTTGAGGAACATTTACAAGTACAAGATTTAAATAACAACAACAATTCTGAATGGATACAAGCCAACACAATATTTATCTTCATGAGAAAATATAAAGATGAATGTAGGAGAAATAAACAGATGAGAAACATTTGTTTGCCTGGATTGTCAACCGTGGGTTAATTCATATTTGAAGAAACTTTGATTACAAGTAACAGACAGTTCACAGGTAATGAGATGACTTCCAATACATTGCTGAGCTTTCACAAACTAATTGGTTAAATTTTGTTGTTGAAGACTAAATTTAAACGAATAAGCTTGCCCTCTAACATCACATCTCAATCTTTTAGACGAAGTGGTTAAACATGGTATTAGAGCAGCAGAAGTCAAGAATTCAAGGGCAAGTGCTGCCACCCATTTAAGAAGATTTTGTACATGTCATACCTTTGATGAAATCCGGCATGCACATGAGGGAGTGTGACAAAGTCTAAATTTAAATAAATAAATGTGTCCACTCTATAACAATTTAAGCTTTTAGATGAGATGGTTCAATAATATTTATCACCAAATTTGCCCACACTGAGAAGAGCTCGTAATTTAAAGGTTCGTTATGGTGAGGTGCATAAGTATTTACCTTGCAGAGAGTGTCGTCGCTCCCAGAATAAATAAGATGGCCACCTTCATCAGCAAAACATACCGTGTTGACATCAGACTGCATCAGGAAGGAAATACATCTGGTCAACTGTCTATATAAACTTTAGGAAAAGTAAAAATAGATAATAGCTAAACCCAAACACATTTGGTTTCAACAATTTTTTTAAACAACTACTTTTAGGTTCCGAGATTGCATTCTTTAAAAAATAAAAACAGCAAGATATCACTGGCAAAACAAGAATCAGACTTCACAAAGCAGGTTGCACACTAATTCATTAGACTGGTGCTGTTTTGTTCAACAAATGGGCAAAGTCAATATTTTCCTTTTTCAGACATTTTTTTTTGTCTCACAAACGTCAAAGAGTCCAGTTATTCTTAAAAACAAGGGGCACCCATGAATTTCACAACTAACTTACAAAATGCCGCCCGCTGAAGGATATGCAAGCAAAACAACTTCACTCTACACTCGATAAAGACGCTATCCATCGAACGGTCAAGTTCGAACAAATTTAGTGGTAGAAGGAAACTCTTAGTTTTCCACACAAGGGCATTGGATGCCAAAAACCTTTTGTTTCGACTCCAATGAAAACACGACTGTTGAAAGTCGAAAGCCACAATCTAATAACTCATAAGGAAAGCTCATTCTCTTCACAGAGTGATGTACAAATTGAAGTGTCCGTTTCACTATGTGCTACTAGCAATTATTTTACTCAACAACTGGAAAACATAAAAGAAGATAGAAGATGTATGTTCACTAATGCCAATTCTACCGTGTGTGCTTGAATCCGTAGAGAGAGTTTATTTGCTTCGAGATCATAAACATATAGGGCATCATCACTACTTCCAGCTACAATTTCTCGACCATCAGTTGAGAATTTCAAGGAGAAGATTCCAAAAGAATATCCCCCATCATCGGCAGCAGAGAAATCCAAACCATCATGGATTTCCTGTACAATAAACAAGCCACCTTTGAAAAATCACTAAACAAAGATATACGCAAGCTTAAATCATAAGTGCAACACTGAAAGTCCAAATGGACTGAAATATATGTCTTGTCTACTTATTGAGTATAATAAAAAATCTTTATTAAACATAACAACAGTAGCTTCCCAAATACCAAATTAAATAGAACTTGGACTTCATACCGTGATGTTTGCTAGAGATTCCGTTGTAGTAGATCCAACATTAACAATATTAACAATAGGTGACATGGTAGCATAGACCTGCAACCGCAACATACCGAACAGAAATAAGATCGTAATTACAGAAATTGGATTTGCACTTCAGGAAACAAAAACAGAAATAATAAAATTCTACAGCATCCGGTACTACTGGCGATCTATGACTCTAGTAGACAGCAAGCAACTTAACTTCAACTTCATGCAAGAAATTCAACCAATTACTACCAATGTACATTATATGTGCACTGAGAATTTGATTGGCTCACACTTAACTATATCCATCTTCTTATCCAGAGAGTTGTATACTTTTTTCTCGTTTATTCTTTCCAAATCTTACAGGACAATGGAGTTTCATCCTAACAAAGAAGTAAAATTGCTCTAATATTATCTTTCTAAACTTTTAAGATAATAAGCACCACAAGAAACAGCCTAGATATAAAAGACATTAAAAATGTAAAAGATATGTAACCTCCTTGCGTACTTGCAGTTGCACTTGATTGGTATGGATAGCAAATGTTGACTCAAATGAAAAAGGTATTATCAAATATATATACCCTAATGTGTGCAAGTATGTCATATCGTGATTGAGTATGACATAAAAAAGGCACAAATTCAAATAAAACATTTTACACACTTTCAAATCAGCTACCATGAGAGGAGATTCACATTCACCACCATCTCATACAGAGGAAACAGCGTGAGAACTCACAAGATATTGTTGATTTGGTGAAAGTGATGTGTCAGTAACTGTCCATCTCAAGCTTCTGGCAAGAATATTCTTCCGAACTTTCCACCCCCTATCCACATCATATATTCTAATGTGGCTTCCCTGTTTTAAAAGAACCAATAGGGTTTCAAGTTAAATATTTCATCATTTGGAAGCAATAAAAGAATGAAAGCACATTCAACTAGAGAAATCACAAATAATCCACTCGATTAAGGTGGATATTTCTTGAACTTCATAAGTTTTAAAATATTTTAGCTGTCGAAGAAAAACTTAAGTTATTAGAACTTCGAAGAACAATGTTACATTATGTATACACTTTTATAAGCCCATCAACTGCAGGAAGACAGTAATACCTGAAATGCAGCAACAAAAAGTGAACCATCAGCAGAAAACTGCGACACATAAGCCCTAGTTGACATCTGGTCCACAACCCAAGGACCGTTAACTGGCAAGTACCTACTGAGAATGTGACAACAATCTCCTGATGAGAACCTCCCTCTTCCTGAAACATTTGCTTCTCGACCTGCCAACATTTTCATAGTTGAAACAGGAAGCTCACGCTTCCCTGGCAGAACATGGCTCAAATTCTCATGGGGTCCTGATCTAAGATTTGTGAGCTGAGCAATTTCATGATCCAAACAATTCGATGAACTTTTGGACTGAGAACTACCCTTAACTTCATTATTAGAACTCGAACCATCAAGAAGTCCGGAATCTATCTCCAATTTGCTTATAGAATATCCCATACTGTTAATGGCAGCATGCCTCTCAACAAATTGCATTTTATGTCATAATCACTACAGGAAATTGCCCAGACACAATCATAAGGCACAACTGACCCTTTTTATCATCCCCAATTGGATTTTAACCCTGCCAAACCTGCAAAAATATGTCAATTCAACCCTCCAAACATATCACTATCAAATAACGAGTGCGAGCATTAAAAAGAAGTATAATCAAACTAGATAGTCTTTATATTTCCAGTAGACATCAGGCAAGAAATTGTATTTACATAATTATTTTATCAAAGATATTTGTACTTAAATAGATACAACTTATAAAATTAAGAGGCAAATTCTTACAAAATTAGCTCAATTCTGGTACTATAAGTTACTATATATTAAGCGAGTTATCCAAGGCTACAATATAGTTCAGTTGGTTGACCAGAATCACTAGGTTTGACAGGAATAAGAACCACTGGAGGTACTAAAGAATATGCAAGGCTACAATATAATCCAGTTGGTTGACCAGAATCACTGGGTTTCAGCTAAACCCTTTATCATTTGTTTCTAAAATTCAAGAAGTAATTCTTGTTACCTATAAACACAAAATTATTTTAGGAAACTGCTTTTTTTAAAATAGAAAGTACAAAAAAATTGCTTAATTGAAGTAAATGAATATAATAATCATGAAATTAAGCAATGAATTCTTATAAAACTAGCTCAATTCTGAGAGTATTAGTTGCTATATAATTACCCAATACATCAATATAATTCATTTGGGTTGATCAAAACCAACGGATTCCAGATAAACCTCATCCTATTTGTTTCAAGATTTTTTTTTTTTTTTTTTTTAATCCTGTTTCCAATACAAAAATTGCTTAATTTAGAGGCAGAACAATAATCGGATTATAATCATATTGCGTGAACTGTAACTGTAGTGACAAAATGACCAAAAAGATTAGGAGAGGACAGATTCACTCACCTTGAGCCTTTTCTTGGTGTTGGGCGATACTGTCGACGAACGGATATGAAATAGATGATGTTGAGTTTTTGGATTTGTTTACTTTCTTTTTGGGATTTTGATTATTGGGTTCTTATGT
Organism: Fraxinus anomala; assembly: GCA_903798345.1. Taxonomy (NCBI): domain Eukaryota; kingdom Viridiplantae; phylum Streptophyta; class Magnoliopsida; order Lamiales; family Oleaceae; genus Fraxinus; species Fraxinus anomala. The sequence goes on along the minus strand of CAIGRN010004428.1, from coordinate 2,922 downwards.
AAAAGACATAAAATAACTGGATAAATATTTTCTGTGGTTCTGATAGAGGAGGTTGTCGGAGGGAGTTTGGTGGTGCAGTAAAGTGCGTGATGGCATGTGCTGCTTGAGGTGGATGCCGGGAGCCAACGTGGTGGCTCGTGGTTCATTCGTATTCGTGATTAAAAATAAGTATTTTAATTAAATTTTGATTTTAGAAAAAGTAGTTACGAAAATGCTTTTTGAAATATTTTTTTCATGAACATTTTTCAATGTTTCAATGAACAATAACTGATTAGAGTAAGAAAATATCAACTCGATTCATTTTTTCATAGAAGAGCGATTGATTGACATTTATTAAATTGAATTTTATTAGGTCAAATTGACAATTTTCACATTTTGACATTATTTATGGTTCGACTCTAATCATGCCAAGAGGATGGTGGAACAAATCGTTAATTTTTAAGACGAAAAATCAAAATTCTCTTTGTGTTTCAATTTTGTGTTTTGAGTTTTGAATTCATTTTGAATTTTGTGTTTTGAGTGTCCATTTTGAGATTATTGAAAATGTATTCTTTTTGGTATTTTTGAAAAATTATTTTGAAAACACTCAAAACTCGTTTTAAAAATTTTGATTTGATTATAATTGAAACCACCAAAAACGACAAATTTGTCGTTTTGGGTTTTCTTTGAAAAATTTTAACTTATTTTCAAAAACGCGTTTTCAAAAATAGAAAAGAGAACGTGTTTTCACTGTTTTGAAAAATTGAAAACAGAAAACGACTTGAAAATGGTAAAGAGAAAATGCCCTTAATTTTTCAACACAACCCGAATGTTTTGTATTTAACCTCTGTTTGTTTGATAGAGATTAAAATCAGATTTTTAGTAATTTTTGATAAAAAATGATGAAAAGTATTGTTAAAAAATTGTACATCCTGTAAAATATGTGATTAAAATTAAGGGTGTGTTTGATAGAGATTATTTGGGAACGAATGTATTTTGAAATAGTAAATTGATGAAGAATGTGTAGTTGAAAAAGAAGGAAAAGTTATTGATGTGATAAAAATATTATTTTATTGAAGAATGTATAGTTGAAAATGAATAGAAAAATGAAAATAAAAATAAAAATGTTAATCAAACAGGACCTAATTGTTAACTTCAACTTAGATTTTTTTAACATTACCAGCAGGGGTGTCTTAATACTATAACTTGTAACAGAAATCGAAGTTCCAAAATAATGTGTGCTTTTAACAAAGAAAAAAAATGCATTAAATATCCCTTCTTTCTTACCATACAATGCTGAATCAAGAGAGGAATATATGAATATCGGAATTGACCAGAACAGTCACCCCTACCCTCAAAGCCCCAATTCTAATCCAGTTTCAAGTTATCCGTGACAAAAACTTCGAATTACGGTTCAACGCGAACAGTAGAGCTTAGCTGCTGCAAATACTAAGCTAAAAAGGATTTCTCTGAATTGAAACAAGAGATTTTGATGCAAAATGGAGAATTGGAGAAAATAGAGAGAACTAATTGAGGGCTTAGTCGGTTTGGACTACTGCAGATTTCTATTCTTACTTTTACGTTGAAGTTGCCATGCATTAATTTGCTTTAACATAGGAACCTCGTCAAATCATTTTTCCATTGTACACGCCCCTCAAGGCCGACCTCAAGAATTTAGAGGTCCTAAGCGACTAATTATTAAAGCGCCCTCAAGCATCATTTTTTTTACAAGTATAACACTATTTAAATAAATAAAAATAACATTTTTATATTAAAACAGAGATTTTTTTCAATTCAAAATACAGATTTTTTGTCCTGTGAACATTACCTCATTTTCCTTAAAAATTTTAAAAATTTCTGCATCAATTACTCTGTTTCTTTATACTTCTACTATATCTCCATATAATAAATGTTCAATACACTTGAATTTGGATTCCTTTAACTCTCAACTGATTGCATAAGGAAGAAAACATACACTACTACATGTTTCCTTTCTTTATGGCTCCTTCTTGACATCTTTAATAGCTAGATGGGCTTCCATTGCTCATTGTTCCCACTTGAACACAAGCCCCTAGTTCCCAAAAAAATCCATAATTCACAAAAACAACAAACTCCTAATTCACAAAATCAAGAAGCAAAAAAAAAACCCTTAATTCACAGAAACAAAAAGCAAAGAACAAAAACAAGAACCCATGCATCAAATAGAAATTCAAAATACAAAAACGGTAATGAAAAAAAAAATCATAGCCTAAGATAGAAAGAAACTTGAAAAAGAACTCTAGTCAATATCTGATCATGAATGAGATTTTGCCTCGCCTATTGTTGGTTCTGCTTTATCAATTTCTCTTCAGTTCCCTTTCACGATGATTAAATGTGTTTCGGACTAAACAAGATTTGGGCTGATTTATTTTTTATGAGACCCAAGACAGTGGCCTTGTTTGCCTTGGCCAGGGCCAGGGCCGGCCCTGCCGTCCGTCATTCCATTAGTTTTATATATGCAAAGGAAACTCAGAGTGACTAATGGGGTTGAATTTGAAGTTATGTGAATGACAATGAGCATATAAACCATTCATGAACAAACATGTAAGTTGGATGATCTAATAGCTTTTTATATTCTACCTTCGTCTAAATTATTTACACTAGCTACTATTGCACATGTAATAATATGAGCATGTTTGATAGATAATATTGGACATGAGTGATAATACATTGCAGCGTCGGCCCAAGCATTGGACGACTTAGGTGGTCGTTTAAGGTCCCAATTTATTAACGGCCAAACAGGGGCGGACCCAGCACCTGGCGATCCCCCGCGACCGCCCGTGCTGGATCTGTCGGAGCCTTCAGACCGCTGAGCGCCACCCAATGGCAGTTGCAGAATGGAAACCAGAAGCTGAAGGGGTGAAGACGAAGATGATCTTAGGTTTTGGGTTTGGGCCTAATTTT
>CAIGRN010004427.1:0-16562 GCA_903798345.1 Fraxinus anomala | reverse complement strand
AACATCTAGTTCCAATATCTTCGATCGGCTTGGCACAAGTGCTCAATTTGAAATGGCGCAAATTTGTCTCCAATTGTTTTGGCGTGAGTGCTCGATTGTGAATTATCGATTTCTATTTTGAGCTTTTTTGATCTACAAATTTTCATTTTGTCTCCAATATGATTAAGTCGGCAACATGTAACAATGAAAACTCAAATTTAAATGTTAGAAATAAACGTACTTTGTTTGTTATAATCAAAACATAAGATCAACTATAGGTCAACAGATTCGTCACTTTTAGATAGTAAGAGATTATTATCTACATTTCATTCAATTAAGTTAATAACAAATTCCTTGGCCAAGATATATTCATAAGTCGAAAAAGAGTTTTCGACTTATATTAACTTAATAGTAGGATGAAATATATGATCGATAATTGAGATTGACACATATTCATATCTCGTAATTGATCGGATCATATTGACGAAATGATTATAGTTTCATAATAAAGGAACAAGTTTGATTTTGTCATACCACGTGATATTTTTCATCACATGTATTGCTCGGCACATTACTAGATGTCAATGTGGGACGACGAATGTGAATTGATTATAAATTAAAAGAGGTATTTTAATTTATCTATATTGATTAGATCAAAATAATAATTGATCTCGTTAGACATCGTGATCGGTAACCTGATGTGCTACACACAAAAGGAGAACCAAAAGAATGAAATTCATAAATTAATTAATTAACAAGTGTTGTACAGTTAATTAATTGGTTTGCTTGTTAATAAGCCTGAATCAATTAATCGGATTAATTAATTCATGGACCAAATTTATTTAATTTGATTAATTAAATATTGGATCTGGTTAAGTTTAAGAGACGGGTCAAGTCCACTTGAACTTAAATTAATAAGTTATTAGGGTTTCAGAAAAGAGAAATCATAATTCTCTCGTTCTTATTTCCTGTGTAGATTTTCATTAGAGATTGAATAATTGGACAGCTGTGGACTGCAGATCGTGATTTTTCGTATTCCAAGATCAGTAAAATAGTTTACAAAATCTACAAAATGTATAATTTCTATTCTAGTTTCTTTCTAAACACAAAGAAAAATCTTGGTGGGAATTGAAACTTGTTTTATTTTTCACCATGCATGATAAGTAAATTCTCAACCAATAGAGACAGCAAAATGCAAGCTTATGGTACATCATTCTCCTTCCTCTTGATTTCTTTTAATTTTTTCTAAGTAGAGCAATGAAATCAACCCCACCCAGTGTGGATATCCAGGGAGGAATTATCAATTATGTTCAATAATTGGACATTATAATTATTAAAGAACCTTAGTGCCCTACTTAAATAACTTACATTATCAAGTATCTATCCATTTCATTATTGAATCCAAAGAGAATCTCACTTATGTCAGCAATGATGTAGCCAAGAAATATTCAATTATTTCTGTTGTCGTAAAATTGACACGATTCACCGTCTGCCATTTTCCTATTATCACTGAAGTCTTGGACTTAGCCGAGCAATTGGAGTTGAGATCTACTATCCCTATTTTGAGATCTCCCACTAGAATTTCAACAACACTCTATATTGGATATATAATGTTAGCAAATACACGTGATATCACCTTGGAAATGTTATCTCGACAAGAAATTAATTATTTTGCTGCTACGAAACTATTGTTTAAGCATTCATTTTAGTCTTCTGTAGCATGTTAACTTGTTTCTTATTACAGCAATTTCTCTCTTCACCTCTACGTCTATCGTGATGCACGTAAGAATGAAATAGAGGGAAAAAAAAAGGCAGATAGCACGCACAAGTTTTTGCTCTATCCTTCTTATTTTCTATTTCTTTTAGCCATTGGAATGAAAGTTCTCCAAGAATTTTACAAGTAAAAAACAACAGTCAGATTTCACGTGAATCATTAGTAGCACTTCATTAATCATGTTGCCAATCAGAAGAACCATATCATTAGCTAAACTGATAAAATTTTAATTCCATGTTAAACGACATAACCCTGTATTATCTATTAATATATAAGTTTGATTTTAATTATTGTTAATATAGCAATTGACATACTTTTTTCTTTCTATAAATAGCCAGTGTCTTCATTCTGCTTACCAAATCTCATTCATAAAAAGACTTGTATTGTGTAGGAATAACCTTTTATTAGGAAAAGAGGGAAAGATGAAATCAACCGTAGCTCTAGTGGGGCTTTTCTGTCTTGCAGTAGTAAGTACAAACATTCTTCGGTCGAGTCCGAATTTTTTTCATTGCATATAGCAATGAACTAAATAGAGTAGTATAGAACGTTTTACTTATTCAAATCCAACTTTTTATACTTTATTATTTCGTCATTGTTTTCTTCCTTCCTAGTACATTTTCTTGATTTTCTCTTTGTTTTTGCAGCTGGCAACGACTATTGATGCACGAAAAGAACCAGGAGAGTACTGGCAATTGGTTATGAAAGATCAGCCCATGCCCGAGGCAATTCAAGGTCTTCTCGATAGAAATTCTGTTGAACATGTTCCGAGTATAAAGAGCAATTGCCACACCTCAACTGAGGCAAGTAAACAAGACAAGCCCTTTGTTCAAGACTTTGAACCAAGACCTAGTGCCACAGCCTATCGTGATGATAAGTTAAAAAATGAGATATCTTTTGTGAAAGACTTTGAATCAAGACATAGTGTCACATCCTATCGTGATGATAAGCTAAAAACCGACAGAGCTTTTGCGAAAGACTTTGAATCAAGACCTAGTGTCACATCCTATCGTGATGATAAGCTAAAAACCGACAGAGCTTTTGCGAAAGACTTTGAATCAAGACCTAGTGTCACATCCTATCGTGATGATAAGCTAAAAACCGACATATCTTTTGCGAAAGACTTTGAACCAAAACCCAGTGCCACAGCCTATCGTGATGATAAGCTCAAAAATGAGAGATCTTTCATGAAAGACTTTGAACCAAGACCAAGTGTCACAGCTTATCTTGATGATAAACTAAAAGATAAAAGATCTTTTGCAACAAAATTTGAATCAAGACCTAGTGTCACATCCTATCGTGATGATAAGCTAAAAACCGACAGATCTTTTGCGAAAGACTTTGAATCAAGACCTAGTGTCACATCCTATCTTGATGATAAGCTAAAAACCGACATATCTTTTGTGAAAGACTTTGAACCAAAACAAAATGAGAGATCTTTCACGGAAGACTTTGAACCAAGACCAAGTGTCACAGCTTATCTTGATGATAAACTAAAAGATAAAAGATCTTTTGCAACAAAATTTGAGCCAAGAGCTAGTGTCACGGCCTATCGCAATGATAAACCAAATGACGAGAAATATTTTACAAAAGACTTTGAGCCAAGGCCTAATGTCTCGTCTTACAATAATGATGCTAAACCAAACGATGAGAAATCTTTTGTGAAAGACTTCGAACCAAGGCCTAATGTCTCAGCTTACACCGATGACGTTGGATTGAAGGGAGAGAAGAAGACATTTGAGAAAGATTTCGAGCCCCGACCAAATGTTTCAGTTTATCAGCAATGAGACAGAGAAATGTATAACAAATGCATTATCTGCATTTGAATAAGGTTCAAGTTTTTGTTTTCTACATATGGTATGCAAGTGCTTTGAATATTGAATAAAAGTTTGTACTGTTTGGATTTGTATTATGTATAATTTAAGTGTCCAATTATTCACGAGTCTTTATCTCTTCATTGTTTAGGTGTCTTGCAAATCGCTATCAAATAAATAAAAAGGAAAAGTTAAAATCTTATCTGATTTCGAATTTTCTATACATAGTATTGATATTGAATACTTCGATTCTTGATGAACATGAATATATTACAGTTGAGAGCAAACAACGTGTTATTTTTTTTGCTTCCTCGAAGAAGGTTTTAAACAAATAAATGGCAACCTCCTCTAAGATTTGTTTTTCTTCACTTGTTCTCCATTTTCAGTAAAAACAAATTTGTATTTTCCATTTTACGCTGCTATATATAAGTTTCCTATGAAATTATCATTATTAAAACATGTGTAGATTATAATTTCGTAGATTTATCTAAATTGCAACATATGAAGCACAAGAAAGTTAGCATTAAATAAAGTTTAAAGTTTGGATTTTAACTCCTCTTCTAGTGAATGTTTTTATTAATTTGTTATTTTTTTTAAATAAAAAAGTTAATTTTGACAAAAATTATTGAGTTGTAACCATTTTTGTAAAAATAATAAGATCTTTCTTCAGGTTAATTATAACTTATAACCCAAATTTCTTATCTAAATTCAAAACTAAGAGATCTGAAAAATAAGAAAAAAGATTGTTTCAAATATAATATCAAGGTAAATGTAAAATAGGAAAGGTATATTTATTTTTGCACAAAGGGAAGAGTGTAAAGAAATGTGTAAAGGAAAGAGCAAATGTAGCATGATTGTATTTCAAAAGGAATAGTGCTATATGTACATTTTGCATGACACCATAGTTAAAATTCCCTCCTATGTGGAGAAAATCTGTGAATGATATGATGAATGAGTTTAAAATCAAGAGTGTAAATGTTTTCAAATGAAAGAGTTTAAAGAATTGTACAAGGGAGAGTGTAAATGTTGCACGATTGTTTCAAAAGACATGGAGTAGTCAAATATCAATGGCATTTAAAATTCGTCGAAAGTACTTGATTATCATGTAAAATAAGGATAAATAATGTATAAATATGAATTCTCTTTTGCTCTTTTAGCAATTGATTGGGTAAATATTACGAAGAGTATTTATGATACTACATGTACATAAGGATAACAATGGGGTGGTCGGTCATTTCTATTCCTCGTCCGTCGACCATTTTTTTCATCTTGTCTCATTCTCATACCCGATTAAAGTGAGGCGGGACGGGACAGGTTTAATGTGGAGAAGAACAGGGCTCCTGTCACGTTTATTTTTTTTTATTGTATTTTTGTTTTAATTTTGTTTTATCTTTAATTAGTGAATATTATTACATCTTTTTTGTCAAGAACGACCCATGTTTTCTTTATAAACGATGATAAATTTTTTCTTCTCATTTGATAAAAAACGTAAATTTAAAATTAACTTAAAATGAGGAGGTAGTGAGGCGAGGACCATGTTTCACGTACCTGCCTCATACCTGCTTCGGGGCATTGACCCCATCCAGTCCCCATCCCGTTTACCCGATTAAACAGATAATTCCCGTCTCATTTAGAATATGGTCTCGCGTCTATCGGATTGAACAAGTTTTTTGACATCCCAACATGTAAATGTCGATATTCCACGATGATTATTTTGGTAAATATAAGAAGGTGTTTTTCATTTAGACTTTTAAAAACTTTTATAGATTTATTTAAAATTCCTTTCTCCAACTAAAGAATTATTTTTGTAATATTCGATGAATATAACTGGAATAACTAAAGTAATTATACTTAGAACATCTCTAATGGGTTGTGAATTGAGCTAAAAAGAATGCAGCATCACCTCCAAAATCCTTACTTGGCAAGGAAAAATACGATGCCTACGCTCTAGCGTACCTTCCACCCGTAAAGGTATGCTAGACATGTTCTACTTAATTTTTTATCATTTATCCCTATTGAAGGATGTGCTAAACATTCTCCATTCAATTTTTTTTTATAGTTTACCTTCACTCTTTCTCTGTCTCTTTTGTACATATATACCACAATTAGTGCAATGCATAGTCCCATTAGAGGTTCTTCTCTCAATCTCCCGTTTTGTTTGCCACATATACAATAATAACATTATTGCATTGGAGATACTCTTGAGTGTTGGTTTTCCGACGAGGAGAGAAGGGATTGAAAGAGTAGAAGAAATAAATTCCTCTGCTTCTACGAAACTTTTGTTTTTAAGTGTTCATTTTTGCCTCTTGTTAACGTGTTGAATTTATTTCTTAGTACAGCGATTTCTTTCTTCGCTTTCAGAAACGGGAAGAAATAACAAATATGGCCCTATTTGATCCACATTTTTCTCAAAATTCATTATTTCAAAATTCATTTTCAACTACACATTTTTCAATAAAATAATATTACACACAAATGCATTCTTTTCTAAAAAATGTGCATCAAACACCACCTATATGAGTATACAATAGAGTGAAAAAAATGTTTAAAAACTATGGTGGAACAAACAAAATCGTGGTGATAAGATAACCACCACACATTAATCCCACTCGAAACTACTAATCCTATTATTTATTGATTATATAATTTTTTGGTTAATTATTGTTAAAGTAGCAAATAACATTTCTTCTATAAATTGTTTGCATTTTGCTTACCAAATCATTCATAAAAAGAATTGTATTGTGTAGGAATATCCTTATACTAGCAAGAGATACAGAGGGAAAGATGAAAGTAAGCGTCGCTCTAGTGGGACTTTTCTCACTTGCCATAGTAAGTTCTTCGATTGAGTCTGAATTTTCAATACATCTATCAATAAACCGAATGGAGTAGCAAAAATGATTTATGCAGTCGATTTTGGCTTCTTTTATTTTTTATTTTTTACACTTTATTATTTCATCATTGCTTATCTTATTCGAAGTACAATTTCTTGATTTTCTCTACGAGTTTTGCAGTTTGCAACAATTATCGATGCACGGAAAGATCCAAAAGGGTACTGGCAAGAGGTTTTGAAAGATCAGCCCATGCCGAAGGCAATTCAGGGTCTTCTCGATACAATTTCTATTGAATATGAGAGAGATTGTCACACCTCCATGGAGACAGGTGAACAAGATGATCCCTCTATTCAAGACTTTGAACCTAGACCTAGTGTCACAACCTATCGTTATGATAAACTCAAAAGCAAGAGATCTTTTGCTGAAGACTTTGAACCAAGACCTAGTGACATAGCCTATCGTAAAAATGAACTAAAAAAGGAGAAATCTTTTGTGACGGATTTTGAACCAACACATAGTATCGATGATAAACTAAAAAGCAAGAGATCTTTTGCAACCGATTTTCAACCAAGACCTAGTGTCACATCATATCGTGAAGATAAACTAAGTAGCGAGAAATCTTTTGCAGCAGATTTTAAACCAAGACCTAGTATCACAACCCATCTTGATGAAAAACTAAAAATCGAAAGACCTTTTGCGATAAACTTTGAGCCAAGACCTAGTATCTTTGCCTATCTTGATCATAAACTAAGAAAGGAAAAATCTATCGCACAAGACTTTGAACCAAGGCCTAATATCTCTTCTTACAATGATGATGCTAAACCAAATGACGAGAAGTCTTTCGCGAAAGACTTTGAGCCAATGCCTAATATATCAGCTTATAACAATGATGAAGTTGGATTGAAGGGAGAGAAGAAGACATTTGAGAAAGATTTCGAGCCTCGACCAAATATTTCTGTTTATCAAGAATAAGGCAGAGAAAAGTATAAAAAATGCATCATCTGCATTTGAATAAGGTTCAAGTTTGTGTTCTATAGTATGCAAGTGTTATAATATTTCTCAGCCTGGAGAAAAAAGCATTAAAAAAAAAAACTTGAATTATGGTGATTGAATAAAAATTTGTACGGTTTGGATTTGTGTTATACATAATCAATAATCAAGTGTTCTGTTATGTGCATATAATAAAGTTCTTTTTGAGTTCCAATGCGGAGATAAAATTGTGATGCTTCATTGTTAGTGACGGGGTTTCAATGGGACATAAGTTAACTATATATGAAAGTTTTTTTCAAATGACGCGATAATATATTAAAATTAAAATTTTTATGTATTTAATTAATGTTTCCTAGTCAAATTTAAAACACAAAATGAATCGTTCCGACAAAGTTCCACTATCGTTTACAACTCGCTTCACAGTTCTCGAAATCCAACTTGAATGAACTCACAAAATAGTTCTAGCATTAAATTTAAATCTTCGTCCACCCATTATATACCACAACCCCAAATGCCAAATCTACTCTAATATTAACTTATTTTCTCTAAACGTTTGAATCAAATTCCATTTATTAAAAACATAGCTTTTTTTGTGATTTCAAATGGGCATAATGTTAAATGCATAAAGAAAGCTATGTATAAATTCATCAGATTCAAAAATAGCATTGAGAAAATTACCTGGGATTGTGAAAGTATGGGACAAGATTGGCATAAAGGTCAGAGGATTGATGAATAAATACTTGAGTTGGTAAAATTTATATGTTCATTTTTCATCACCCTTTTTTATTAAGTCATGTTTAATAGAAATTTTAATTTTAATTTTAATCTAAATTAAAGTCAACAATAAATTTTTAGTATTGGCAATTTTTAGTTAAAAACTTGTTTCCAAAATTACAACTCTTTAAGTTGTGTCCGCGTGACCATTTCCAATTGGCTGGATTGTTTATACCCGAATTGTGCTTCTTCAGATGGTTTGTGAGCCGTTCGATTTAATCAATGGCTGTGATTCTTTTGAGCCTAATTTACGTGTTTGGATGTGACTCTTGGGATATCATTATTCATTCTGCATCTAGTTTATTCTGGAAAAGTGCTCTTGTTTTAGCTCTCTCTCTGGCATGATTCTTTTCTTCCATAGATGAAGCGATTATTCTTGTATAATTATGGGGTTTTTCGCATATGATAACTGTGGCTCGAGTATGTATTTTGGCTGTTTTGATTAGTGCATGTTCGAGTGATTTATGCAATAGGGTTTGAGTTTTCTGTTGAAGTTCTAAGAGATCTCTTTTTCGATCTATGACTAGAACTTGGTTAATGGTCTGATATTTAGTTCCATTTGTAAAATATCCATCTTGAAGGTTTTATTGGTGCACTAGTGGATTTGTATGGTAGTTGAACCCCCCAGATTAGGCATAGCCGAACTGGGTTAACATTGTTAGGGTTTTAGTATTGGCAATTTTGTGGACAAATGACTAATTTGTAACGTGTTGTAAAAGTCAAGGACCTAGGATGCAATTTGTGTAAATTGGGTTATGAGGTCTAGGGTTCGAGCATGGAAAGAGGAGAAACACGGCGTCGCATTTTCGCTAGCATATCGCCTAGACACTGCTCAAGCGACAAAAACAGAATCGTCGTCGCTCGCTTGTCGCCCGGCTCTCGCTTGAGCGAGAGGCCGTCGCTTGCCTGACATGTTGTTTCGAAAAATCCTAATTCGCGATTTTAAATAGATTTTTCTGACCCATTCAACCTAATTCATCTCTCCTATAAATATTTAAGCCATTGGACGAATATTGGTGTGATTGTTCATTATATTACTATCCAAAATATTCTTACATTGATTATATCTTTTGATTATTGAGATCATACAATCACCTATTGGGAAAAATATCGAAACACCACCTACTTCTTATTGGTCATAAAAATGTACTTTCTTAGTTGGACTTCAGAAGTTCTGGAGATCGAGAGATGTTGGACTACAAGCGCATGAAGAAGAACAGGAATAGGTGATTCATTATTATCCACTTGGAAGAAACGTGTGTAGAAGAATGTGAGACTGCTACAACAAATCTGGGTAGAAGATTGTGAGTCTGTAAGTACAGCAGAACTTGGAAGATACAGGAGGTAGATCGGAAGATCTAGCAGGTTGGCTAGACAGTATCTACGGTAGTAGACCGCAAGGCTGGAATGAGCAGTAGATCTTGGAGTTGCAGGATTTACAATAGCTAGTGGAACTAGTTTGAAATTGAATTGTAATCCATATTATCTATAGTGGAGGTAACTGACTTTGTCCCGGAGGGTTTTTCCGTCATCATATTGGTGTTCATTATTTTTTACTTTCCATATTACAAATTGTGGCATTTAAACTTAGGATAATTGAATTGTATTCTTAATCATCTATAAACTATTTAAAAATGACTTGTTGCTTTTAATAGATTAATTCTGCATGTAAGGTCGAACTTGTTAGTTAACTACGCTTTTCTCAAACATTTTTGGTGTTATTTTCATTTCCGCAGCTTGTGTTCTTGAGTGTGGTTTTTTCCTGTTTGTGGATGATTTGGGTGGATTAAACCCAACAACTAGTATCAGAGCCTGTTAAGGCTGTGGGTAAGGCTCTGTGATTCATTTTTCAGTTCTTTTCATATAAATTCATCTATTACATGTGCAATCCTCTGGAACAAATCTGAATTGAAGTTCTTGGATACTTGGGTGGCGCTGAAACTGACATTGAAACTAAATTCTGATTCCTAAACGACAATGGAGTTTTAAATACTGTTATACACAGTATTTTGGTGAGATTGTTCTGATTATCTTCTATCTAGTAACTTGATTTGCATGCTTGATATGAATTTGTAAATCTGTTAATATACTACGATTTAGTTTATTCAAGAATCTGAATAAATTGGCTGACTATAATAGGAGCATGTTAGGTTCATCTTCAGTTTCTGTAATCTGAGTGTGTGGTACCAATTGTGAAATCTCAGTGATTGAGTGTATGTTGCTGCTTTAGTCTCTGCATATTTTTTCTGTATTGTTTTTCATTCTGTGTTCAGCTTACTTGTCATATTGCATGAAAAAAATTTCAAATTTTTTTTTGCAACTTAATTGATATTCAGATTGAAAATCACTTATGTCCACGAGTAATAACCACCATTTTACAGAACTTGTGATGGGTTTGAAAGTCGAATTATCACAGTTCGATGGAAAGGAGGATTACTTTATTTGGAAGCAAAAAATACGGGCCATATTGGTCCAACAAAGCGTTGCTAAAGCTCTTGATGATCCTGCTACTTTTTCTGATGCATTGAAAGCTAAGCCTAACGAAATTCTAGATATGAATGAAATTTATGAATGAAATAGCATACAGTTCTATTAATTATACCTATCTAATGATATAGTAAGACAAGTTGAAGATCATATCACCCATAGGGATTTGTGGACTGCATTAGATGCTTTATTTCTAATTAAGACATTGCCTAATAAAATCTACATCTTAGATAAATTGTTTAGCTTTAAGATGGATAGTAGAAAAAATTTGGAAGCCAATTTGAGTGATTTTAGTACCCTATTTAAGAGCCTTGCTCATAATGGAAAGAAATTTGATGATGAAGACCTTACTTCCTTACCTGATTCATTTAAGGTTATAAAAAATGCGATAAAAAACTCAAGAAATGCTCTAATAAAAACCATCGTCACTAATGCTTTAAGATCTCAGGAATTGGAGATCAATAAAGAATCTAAAACAAGTACCAGAGAGGAGAGCATGTTTGCGAGAGGGAGGACTGAGAAGAAGGAAAATAACTTCAACAACAGATTATTCAAATCCAAATCTAAAACCAGATCTAAATCAAGAGATAAAAGCAATAAGAAGTGTTACTATTTTGGAAAATTAGGTCACTTTAAGATAAATTGATTTGAATGGAAGAAGAAATATAAAGATCACAATAATGATAAATTGAATAATTCAGCCATATGTTCTGAATTAGATAGTCTACTTGTAATGACTGTGTCAGATGAAGAAGTTGATAAGGACTGAATCTTGGATTCAGGGTGTACATTTCATATGTGTCCTAATAGGTCATGGTTTAATAATTACAAAGAAGTTGAACCCATGAAAGTGTATATGGGTGATAATAACTCTCAAAGTGTTCTTGGTATTGATGATATTACCATTAGGATGCATGATGGTATTGTCATACAATTAAAGAATGTATGGTATGTCCCAAACCTTAAAAGAAATCTCATCTTGTTGGGAATTCTTGAAGATAAGGGACATTCTTTCAAGTCAGATAATAACACTTTGAAAATGATAAATGGATCTTTGGTAATTCTCAAGGGACATAAAATAAATGAATTGTACTATCTTATGGGAAATATTGTTACTCCTCAAGATACAAAATTTTTAACCATAACTGAAAAAAAAATATAAAATATGGCATAACAGAATGGGACATATATGAAATAAGGGTTTGAAGTATTTAAGTAAATAAAAACTATTTGGGAAAGATATGATTGAACCCCTTGAATTTTGTGAAACATGTATGTTAGGAAAATCACCTAGGGTAATGAGCTTTGAGAATGGGTTAAATACCACCTCCAGGCCTCAAGATTATGTCTACTCAAATTTATGGGGATCGAAAAGTCACCCCACCTTTGAAGGCAATAAGTACTTCCTTTCTATAGTTGATTACTACTCAAGAAAGGTATGGACTTATAAAAATTTAGAACATGGTTGAAGATTGTGGAAAATCAACTTGATAAGAAGTTAAAAACTCTAAGGATTGATAATGGTTTGAAATTTTGTAATGCTGAGTTTGATAACTTCTGTAAATAAAAGGGGATTGTAAGACACAGAACTGTTAAACACACACCTCAACAGAACGGAGTCACTGAAAGAATGAATAGAACTATAATGAATAAGGTTAGGTGTATACTGATCAGTTCTGGATTAGCTTTCTGGATTAGCTAAAGGTTTTTGGACTAAGGCTGTAACTACAACCGCTTATCTTATCAATAGATCTCCATGCAGTTCGGTTGAGTTTAAGACTCCACATGAACTTTAGACTGGGAAGCTCCCAAACCTTTCTCACATTAGGGTGTTTGGATGTGCGGCATATGCACATCAAATTGAGGGAAAGTTAGATCATAAAGCTACTAAATGTGTTATACTTGGGTACCTGAAAGGGTTATGGGTGATAGGTGTGCAAGGAATTAAAATCATTAATAGCAGAAATGTGGTATTTAATAAGTTCGAAATGCCATGTTTGAAAAATAAAATTGATAATTATAAAGAGCAAATTAAAGAGAATACTTCACAGTTTGAGGTGAAGCTAGCTAGACTCAGTCACACTCAACCTGAGAATGTTGAAACTGGTGTTGAACAATCTGATGAAAATATTGTTAACACAGATGGAGGTAAAGTAGATGTACCTTAAACTGATATTGAAACTGATATTGAGAGACAAATGAAACTAGCATTCAAGATTATCAATTGGTCAGAGATAGGGAAAGGAGATAAGTCAGACCAAATCTAAGATATGAAATAAATAATTTGACTGACTTTGCTCTTGTCTCTGGTGAATCTCTAGAACATTCAGAACCTTCATCTTATGAAGAAGTTATGAATAGTTCTGAACATGAGAAATGGAAAGAGGCCATGAATGAAAAAATGAAATCCTTACTTGATAATAAAACATCGAAACTTGTAAAGAAACTTGAAACTCAGAGAGTTGTTCAATGTAAATGGATTTTTAAAGTCAAGAAAGGAATTAATTCTACTGATCCTTTAAGATAAAAGGCGGGAATTGTGGCCAAGGGTTTTACTCAAAGGGAATGTGCTAATTAAAATGAAATCTTCTCTCCTGTAATCAAATACAAAACAATAATATTGATTCTTGCACTAGTTGTTCAATTCAATTGGGAACTTGGACATTAGATGTCAAGATTGCTTTCTTACACGGTGAGCTTGAAGAGGACATTTATATGAGTCAACCCCAACATTGTGAGGAAAAAGGAAAATTTGACTTTGTGTGCAAGTTGCAAAAATCTCTGTATGGACTTAAATAAAGTCCTAGACAGTGGTACATAAGGTTTGACATACATATGTACTAAAAATTGGTTTTAAGAGAAGTGAATATGATCATTGCTTGTACTATAACAATACTAGAGCTGGCAATAAAGTGTATCTATTTCTATATGTAGATGATAAGTTGCTAGCTAACTCTAGCAAAGCTGAGATATTAAGGCTTAAGAATTTCCTAAAATCTGAATTTAATATGAAAGATTTAGGGAATGTCAAGAAAATTTTGGGGATGGTTATTAACAGGAACAAGAAAGAAAATATATTAACTATATCTCAAGAAATATACTTAAATAAAGTTATAACCAAATTTGACATGAAAGAAGTTAAGTCTGTGAATGTTCCCCTTGCTACCCACATTAACCTCTCTTCAGCCCAATATCCAAAACTGAATCTGAATTTAAAGATATGAAGAACATTCCATATGCTAATGTCATAGGGTCTGTCATGTTTTCTATGGTTACTATTAGGCCTGATTTGGCATATTCTATCTATTTTCTAAGTAGGTTTATATCTAATCCGAAGAAACCTCATTGGGCTGGGTTAAAGTGGTTATTGAGATATATAGTTGGGACATTTAGAATAGGATTGGTGTTTAAGAAGAAATCTGATCCATTAACATTGAAAGGGTATGTAGACTCTGATTTCGTTGGGGATAAAGACCAAAGAAAGTCTACTACTGTATATTTCTTTACACTTGGTGATAATTGTATCACTTGGAAGTCACAACTTCAACCTATTGTCACATTATCTAGTACAGAGGCTGAATATGTGGCAATAACTGAATCTGTAATAGAATGTATCTGGTTAAAGAGAATTTTGGGAGAGTTGAATTTTTTACATGAGACACCTACAATTTTCACTGATAGTCAAAGTGTTTTACTAAAAATCATGTTTATCATGAAAGATCTAAGCATATTGAGGTGATGTACCATTTTATACGTGAGAAAATTGCATGTGGTGAGATTATACTTGAAAAAATTCATACTGATGTAAATTCATATGATATGGGGACCAAAATTCTACCTTTAAATAAGTTTAGAAGTTGTTAATCTTTACTGCATATTGATACTAGCTAATCTTTTGTAGGTACCCAGGCGATGATGTTGGACCCTGCCACATATTAGTGCACCATTTAAGCATACTGTAGGGAGTTTGCATTTTTGGAACCAAGGTGAAGATTGAAAGTTAAAAACGTGTTTCCAAAATTACAACTCTTTAAGTTGTGTCCACTTGACCATTTCCAATTGGCTGGATTGTTTATACCCGGATTGTGCTTCTTCAGATGGTTTGTGAGCCGTTCGATTTAATCAATGGCTGTGATTCTTTTGAGCCTAATTTACGTGTTTGGATGTGACTCTTGGGATTACATTATTCATTCTGCATCTAGTTTTTTTCTGGAAAGGTGCTCTTGTTTTAGCTCTCTCTCTGGCATGATTCTTTTCTTCCATAGATGAAGCGATTATTCTTGTATAATTCTGGGGTTCTTTCGCATATAACAGTGGCTCGAGTATGTATTTTGGCTGTTTTGATTAGTGCATGTTCGAGTGATTTATGCGATAGGGTTTGAGTTTTCTGTTGAAGTTCTAAGAGATCTCTTTTTCGATCTATGACTAGAACTTGGTTAATGGTCTGATATTTGGTTCCATTTGTAAAATATCCATCTTGAAGGTTTTATTGGTGTACTAGTGGATTGGTATGGTAGTTGAGCCCCCCAGATTAGGCATTGCCGAACTAGGTTAACATTTTTGGTGTTATTTTCATTTCCGCAGCGTATGTTCTTGAGTGTGGTTTTTTCCTGTTTGTGCATGATTTTGGTGGATTAAACCCAACAATTTTCTTGTTTATCTATGCTATGGAGCCTTAAAACATCCATCTTCTACAAATCGAAGACATTATTTTTTAGACTAGTCCAAAAAGACAAAAGTAAAATCAAATCTTGTGAAAATTTAAATTTGGCATTTTATGTACCTGATTATCGAAACGATCATGATCTATGATGAGAAGTGTGCTCAAAATCAATGGAGGAAATGGCATGTGTGGAATGGAAAAAGGAACATAGAATGTGGCATGAAATTGGAATCGAGAACCTATGTTTTTGGCATGCGGTCGCATGGCCATTCACAAGGACTGCCAATCCCCGTTTGAGCTACTCTATGCGATCGCATAGAGTAAAGCATTTAACTTGATAATTGGAAATCCTTTTTTTACCTTTTTGACCGTTTGTGTTCAAATTTGGTGATTTTTCAACCTAGTTTTGGCACCATTTCGTGAGATATAGTGGTGGCCTATAAATAGATGATCTTGTTCATGAAAAAATATATATATGAAGTCATTCATTCCACAAATATAAGAAACTAGTTCTTCTTCTTCTTCTTCTTCATATTCATTTTTATCGCTTTGTGTTCTCAAGTTTAGGTAGAATTATATCTTATGCTTTGGTGTAATTCTGCAACGAGAATTAATTATTCCTACAAACCGTTTGCTAGAAACACTTTAGCATTTCAATCAATCTGGAGAGGGGGTAAATATAGTTTGAGGACGGCGATCATGCATTTGGACTTTCACGTTTGATTATGGTTTTGTCTGTGTTTTGTTCATTTTGTTGCTAGTTTTTTGGTATGTTTCTTCTCCAACTCCGATGCTTCTCCAATAATTCTCAAACTATATATTCCTACGATGGAGAGTGAAACAACTATAGCGATAATAAAATTAATGAATCCGGATTTGGTTCGCTTGGATCGTTTCGATGACATGAACTTCACGCGGTGGCAAGACAAGTTGAGATTTCTACTAACGGCTTTGAAGATCTTTTATATTCTTGATCCGGGATTGGCTCTGTTATCGAAACCATCAAGCAGAGAATCTAAAGTAATCAAGGTGAAATGGCAAAAGCGTCAGAAGATGAATTGATTTGACGTGGTCACATACTCAACGAGCTTGTTAACCCAAGAATAACTAACCAAGAGGGGGGTGAATTGGTTTATGAAACTTTTTCGAAAAATTAATCTAAATTCAAGCAAGTAAAGAATATATAGATTAATTCAAATAATAAGCACAAGTATAATATTAGAATTAACTATGCAAGTTCGATAACTTAATTC
>CAIGRN010004422.1:0-10706 GCA_903798345.1 Fraxinus anomala | reverse complement strand
AACTTTGAGCGATTTTGACGAATTCTTTTTCGGGCAGAGATACAAAACATTTGCTCCTAGCCGTCTTAACCTCTGAAGGAAACCTTCTGCCCATTCATTTGACGTAAATTCGTCAAGTCAGCCAAAGTAACTTCAGATTCAATTTTGTAAAACTGGGCGTGGAACAATTGTTCTAGTTGTTGTCAAGTTTGAATAGAATTTGCTGGCAAATTGATAAATCAGGAGAAAGCTACTCTTGTTAATGAACTAGGGAACAGTCTCNTTGTCATGTTTGAACAGATTTTGCTGGCAAATTAATGAACCAGGAGAACGCTACTCCCGTTAATAAACTAGGGAATAACCTCATTTTATGATAGTCGGTTACCTCACCACTTTGCAGTGTGAATCGCCATATATGTTCCAGAGTTGAAACCTCTCCCAGACCAGCAAATAAGGAAAATTTTGATATTTTGTACCCTCTAGGCCACGAATATGCTTGATCTATCCAATTAGGATACGGCTTTGTATAAGTCGGCCTAACAACAAGACGCACCCCAAAAGCCATTTGATCATGTTCTATCTCCATAATTTGATTATTTAACACAGCGTTGGGATCATATGGAACCCCTATAGGTTGGTTCATTGGTGGAACTACTTGAGGCCTAATGTTTGGTCCTTGGTTTGCGGCAAAAACACCGTTATTTAGACCATTATTACCGTTAACCTAAGTATTTCCACCATCATTAACACGCGGGGTATTCTATCCATTAGTTTGGACATTGTCTCTTGTATTTAGGTTACCCCCGAGGTTTGATATTTCATTACCACTACTTAAATTTGGCATTCCACTACCCCTCTGGTTTGAAGTAGATGGCCCAAAAGGTGGTTCTATTCCCTAATTCGGACCCAGGACTGAGGAATTATGTCACATAATCGTCCTGACTTGAAAGTAGTTCCCTATACAACACAACTGGTTGACACATTTGCCCACTAACATTCATGATTTCATTCAAAGTGTTTAGTTGTTTGGCCATGTTGTCATAGTGCGCATTTCCATTTTGAGTAAATCTTTCCATATTATAAACATTTCGTAGATTTGCCTGTTCAACGACATCCTGTGTGAGTTCACCAAGCAATGCACGTATGGTTCGATGACTCAATTCTGTCATTGGCTCGTAACGACTTTGACTGCTTGACTATATCCCTCTGTTCGTGGAGTACTTTGCTGCTCCTCATATCGCTCGATCACATACTGGACTATTCATTGGCTTGCTGACTCCTTATCAGAGTTCTTATGAGGCATATTGCTTTACTTTTCGTATCCTCAAATACCAATTGTCCCACTGGGCGTGCCAAATTGTTTCGCGTGGAAATTGCTAACAATTAAAAGAAGGTTCAGACGATTGTGTAAGGAACAAACCTCTCAAGACAAAGTCCCAATGAGATGTGCTTTATTTATGAAGATTACAATTCGCAAGAAGTAAAACGCCTCCAATGGGCACAAGCACACAAAGCAATTTGAAAGTTGACAATAAGGACTAAAAGAAATGAAATTACATAATTCTCTATATGAGAGTGATTGATTCTGGATTCCTTCCATGTCTTCTCTCTCTTTTATACTCCTTTGACCGTTTTCCTTGTAAAATCGTTTGGAAATTACTTATCGCCCTATAACTATCCACTTTCTTCATGATTGATGACTTGTCAATAAATTACCACTTTAACTGCTGCCATTACTCCCACTACTTAACTGCTTGCAATTGCAACCGAAATTCTTGGATCGTGGAATGTGATAAAATTGCCCATTAACTGGTTCAATAACCACTGCTTTAAATATCAAACAGGACGCTATGCTCGTTCAGATCTTGGGTGACTCGCTGCTTTGGGCGAGAATAGGATCATCGCTCTGAGCATCTGGGCATCCTGCCTGCTTGGGCGATGATGGGCCTCCGCTATACTTCACATGGTCTCATTTGAGCTTATCTTTCGAATTTTCTAACTGGACTCCATTTCTTGAACCATTTAATTGGGTTTCATTTTTATATGTCAACACATGTTCTTATCCTTTTTTTTTTTTTCTTCTATGAAATTCGCATAAAATGACGAATTCGCAAAGCACCACAGATATCAAAAGATCCACTGTTGTACTCTACAAATTTATGGCTCATCCACTTTTTGTCAATTGATAATGGACAAACATCTAGCTCGATCATAGACCAGTATTTCAAAACAACGATAAGTGCATGTCTAATAGAATTAAGGAGATGGAATTATGAGGGATAAGATTACAAAATTATCTACTATAGGGTTTGTAATAGAAAAACGTAAAGAGTACCATAAAATAAAATTGTTTGTTACAATATTTTTATTTATAAATAATTTTTCTTACTTATAAGAAATTTACTCACAAGTTAATTTATTATTTATAAGTGAATTTTTTTAGTTATAAGTAAATTTTTTGCTTACTGGTATATTCTCATTTTAAGTGATTTTTTTAGCTAAAAGTTATGTAATTTTTCTACACACTGTTTTATAAGCAAATTTTTATTCGTAAATAAGTTTTTTACTCGCTAGTGTTTACTTGATCAATTTATTATTATTATTATTATTATTATTATTATTATTATTATTGTAAGGTTTTTTTTTATATAAATGAATTGTTTTACTTATATTTGATTTTTTTTGCTTACAAGTGAATCTCAATGTATAAATAATTTTTTAATTAAAAGTCATTTCTTTTAAGTGATTAGTTTTTTATCTGTAAGGAAATTTACATCTTTCAATTCAACTAATCTTATTCCATAAAATGGTGAATATCAATTTCCGGCGATTGATTATAATAAATATCCTTGATTAATTTAATCAAACACTGGATAAGATCCAATTCCAATTTAATACGACATGCCAAATATACCGATCTGTCTACTTCGAACATGCTTTACAGGCCATTTTCACTCTCGATGGCCGCTTCTAACGAAGCACATCTACCGCTTGGATCAACCCCAAATCCCCCAAAAGTATACTCCTTGATGTAATAATTGATACATTCTTCCCCAACTATTGACAAAAACTTGAAATCATCATCAATGTTTAAAAGGCTCACACGGCGCCCAGATCAAGGTCGATAATGGCAGTTTCCCTGAGCACGTCAACTTGTAAGCTTCAATAGTCGAGGTAGAAGCCTTGATAAAATGGCAATCGAGATGTAAAGCTTCAAGCCATTTAATAAAAACCTCATCATGCCTCAAGGAACTTGGTAAAATAAATTTTCGTAGATTCAAATATATATTGTTACAAAACCACACACCCAGAGTATGATTTCAGGTTCTGAGCTATCTATAATATAAATAAGCATGCTGACTGATAAAACGAGCTTCAAACCTAAGCACTGTCAGAACCATCTTCTGAATCTACATTTATGGTCTGTGGATTCTTGTAGTCACTGATCTGGTCAGTGTAGCGTTTCTTGTCTGCCCGAGCTTTTGCTTCGTATGGTGCTTTCTCCTCAGCTGTAAAATCAATTCAGGCAATGTCAGAGCTAAGCCATTGTACTATTAAATGCATATTCAAATTGTACCAACCTGTCATCTTATTCCATCTCTCCCCAAGAACTTTTCCCACGTCTGTGAATGAAATTCCAGGATTGCTCTTCTTAACATTCTGCATCAAAACCGGATAACAATTGGATTTAGCCATTTAGGTCTGGACAGTCAAAACCAAGGCATGGACATTTCGCACGGAAAAATAATGCAAACAAAAATGAGTATAAAATTTTGAAGAATATAAGGTAATGAAGAATCTTGCATCAGTTATACAGAGTTAACGTATTAGAAAATACAAACCTCTCTCTCAGCCTGCGAAAAGAACATAAAAGCACTGATTGCTCGTTTTGGAGCATTTGGGTCCTTTTTCTTCTTCTGTTTCTTCTTCTTTGATCCGTCCTCGTCACCATCTTTAGCTTTCTTCTTGCTTGAAGATGCTTTGGGAGCAGAAGGTTCTTTCTTGGGTTTCTTTTTGGCAGGTACCTAAATTCACCATCCATTCATATGGGTTTAGTGTTAAAATATCAAATAGGAATCAAAAAGTAAGCTGCCTTCTTTATCCTTTTTTCTGGGTTTAGAGAAGGGAGGGAGTGGTTATTTTACCTCTTCCTCATTTCCACTTTCACTGGCATCGGATTCTCCTTCCCCAGAGTCATCAGTAGGGGATCCCCCATCATCTCTGTCAATAACAAAATCCTCATCCTGCAACGTTTCCCATCAAAAGATGCCCCGTGAACGCATTATGTATACAATCAGATAACATGTAACAATTTGTGAATTATAAAATTAAAGTGAAAATAAGAAGAGAGGAGCAATCATATGGAGAAAATACTATAAACAATACCTCCTCATCACTCTCATCCCCACCAGCTTCATTCTTAATCCGCTCAAGATGTGGGTCAACAGCATCATCGTCCTCAGTCTGTAGAACAGCTGCAACCCCATCCGCAGTCTGAACACCTCCCAAATTCATGATCTTCAGACCTTTTGAACTGCAAGAACCAGTCAATACCATCAAATTTATGCTCCAGAGAGGAACTCTAATCTTTCTCAGAAAAAGAAAGAAAAGGCAAGAGCAGGCAAGAAGCAGGTACTGACTTGATGAAGTCAAAAAGATTATGATACTCATTTCTCTGAATGTTCCGGAAAAAGTGCTCCTGTTCAGTCTTAAGTCTGATCAGAAGATCGAAGTAATGCATATTTGATCCTCCAGCAGCATGCCTCTCAAACTCCACATAGTCAATCTAAAGTAGAAACAAAAATAATATGTATCTCAGGCACTGTTTTTAATACAAGCACATGGTACCTTTGAAATCAGAATTTAATAATACAGAAATCAATTATAGAGTGGAAATTTTACCTCCTCGTGAAGAATAAGGGTAGGTGGTTTGGGTAAAAAGAAAAAGCTCTTTTCAAGTGGATAAAGGACTCCATCTTCAGCTTTCAACGATGATTTCACAGCATAACCATCCTGACTACTGCGGAACTTTCCTGGTCTAGTTACTTTGGCACCAGATAATCCACGTAGAATTGAAATAAATACCTCGTGAATGAGCCCCTGATTTTCAAAGGAATTCCCATTAATGCATATGAACTAATGTTTCTAAACTAAGAACCCTGACTTTAATTGAAAGTACTTGAAAACTATATAATACAGCCACCATTTAGTATTAGAGAAAGTTAGCAGATTACTTTATAGGTCAGATCAAGCTTGTCCTTATACTTGGTATTGTAAAGATCTTCACTCATTGATATGCTTGTGTCTACCACAGCATCAGTTTCAAACTGCAAAAACGTGTATGAAAAACATATCAGAAAATAGTGATATTGCATCCTAAAAAAAGTGACAGTTGATGTCCAAAAACTTTGACAGCCATTAATACCTGCATCACAATATGTGGATACAATGTCTGACCCTTCCGAATTGGTGGGTCAAGAGTAACAACAACGAAAGTATGCGGTTGGTTAGACTGCACAAGCAAAGATAATTACATTTTAATCATACGGAATAAATTAGGTGTACCTCCATACAAATAATTGCAAATGACTGATTTATTTACAGAAACCAAAAACAGATGATGTAAAAACCAAAGTTTTCCACATATTTGTAATACTCGAGGAGGGCTCAAGGGAGAACATAAGTAGTAGAACCTTGGGCAAACAAAAAAGACGAACAACACTGCTGAACTGAATTTTGAAGTCATTTGCTTGCCCTTGGAGACGCAAAAATGAAAGATGAAGTTCAACGCTGTAGCGACCCCTGTAGGAAAGAAATTACGTGAAGCATTTTAATATAATTCAAGTGACTGACTTGATTTGTAAGATATAATGACTAGATTTGGTGACCCACCTAGGAGTAAGTATAGCAATTCCATCAAAATTGACAACAGCTTCCTCACCTCCAGCTCCAACATCAGCCATCGACACTATCTTATCTCGGAAGACCTTCACAGAAAGTGGTGGACATATTACCCCCAAAAGATTTTCACAGTTCCTGCCAACAAATCCAGGTCAAGTAAAAAAGAGTTACCTGAGCAGCAGGACGATTTTCATCACCAAGAAATTGAGTGTTTGAATTGGGAACATGAAAACTTATCTCCATTAATGAGTCTTTCTGTAGACAACAGAAGGTCAAGTGAGTTTTTTTATTATGAAGAAACAACAGAAGCTACATATAGTCAGCCTCAAAACTATGTCAAATGAAAGGATCAATAGGTGAAGTTTATACAGACATCGACGAATAATGACAAAGCAAACATAAAGCATATAACCTCATTGGCCCCTGTTGTATCATCTACATGGAATTCCAACATGACATCATTTTTTCCTTGAAGTTGTGTTTGTGCAACATCGGCCAGAGATATCTCAAATGCTTGCTTAGAACCAACAAGAAACGTAAGCATGTTTCCTGAAGAAATAAGTTGGCATATTTCAATAGACTATTCATATGTTGAAAACATATAAATGGATACAAGGTTCAAAATCAACTCCAACAAAACAAACAAAAAGAAAAACATGAACTATAGCCAGATTTCCATGAAAAAATAAAAAACTTGGGCGAACGTGCTTTAGTGATATATATTTGAGTTTACAACATAAACACAAATTGCAGATAAATCGAGAAGTTATTCAGGTGTGTAAAATATTAAACCATCATAAAACTATTTCACCAGAAAAAATAATGAACTTCAGGACACAGACAGATTGGAAAAATTAGGGAAAACAAAAGAAATCCTCTATGAGAGGAATCCACAAACCATTTAAATCGACTTCTCCCCAGTTTTTCCCACTAACAGAGAGCTGCTTCTCCTCTGGTGCTATCCCACTGGTCTGGAAAAATGTAGTCAGGCTGGAAACGTCCTGCTCGACAAGGGGGAAAAGAAATATGAATGGCATTTTGGAAGTCTAAATTGAAAAAATCAGAAGCTGACTACAACAAAAAGGTCAAAATAGTTCCTGAGAGTATTTGTGTATATTGAATTAAATTGCACTGTTACAGTTGGCAATATTTCTTCTCATGGAGGCTCTTTCACTTGAGTGAATAATAAAGATATGATTGAAAACCATGAGCAGTGTGGTAAGATTGTTATAAAATCGTACTGTTTCTTGGCCAAAACGGCACCACCAATTTATTTTCTTCTAGGAAGTTCAATCTAATAATGAGTTAGAATAACACTCATAACAGCTTCACAACCTAGAAAAACCTATTCAAGAGCAAAACTGTAATTTTTGTGTAAATGGTACTTGTAGATTCTTCAAATGGAAAAGAATACAATAAATGATAAGGGAAGAGAGAAGGATGTTAGTCACCTGGTCCCGGAAACCAGTGAATTTGTAATAAAGACCATCCCTGGTCCGCACACCAAGCTGATTAGATCTGGGGACTTTCATCCAAGTAAGGCCAACTAGATCAGATTTATCAACTTCCACAGCCTTACCACCTCCTTGTTTCTTCCATACTATACCCCCTGAATGAACTCTAAGTTGCCCTGGGTTCTGCATTTATCAACATATACACATCTCCAAATTCAATTTGAAAATAAAGAATATAAATAAAGGAAAGACTTTTACGTTCATAAGAATCGGAGAAAATCTAAGGTTCAAGGACTCAAGAATTTTCACAAATTAAGCCTCTAACTGAAAAGAGGTACTGAAATCTAGTGGGAAACCCTTTCTCTATTCATTCTCAGCTTTACCTTCTAGCGATAATCTGTTAATCTCTAAACCTCATCTCAGCAGCCCAAAAGAAAATGATTTGAAATTCTGGAAATTTTTGCTAAACATTTGAGTTCCTCTTGCAGTTTGAATTTTTCTATTATTCATACAATTCTCAATTTCTATAGTCCCAATCTACCAATCCAGAAATCAAAGAAAAATAGAAACCCGATAAACTTCCCTAAGTAAGGAAAATTTGTAAAACATCTAGAACGTCCTCATTGAAAAGCAGAGTAGAAAATGAAATTTAAGAAAAATAGTCAACACAAAAACCCAAGATAAACATTAGAATAAAGATTGAAATGAATTAAAAAATAAATTACTTTCGATAAAACCTGGTAATAACTATGGTTAGGGTTTCGAAACTATGAAAGCAAAATCAAAACAAATGAAAAAGAAAATAAGCTGGAAATTTTTGTGATATTCAAATGAATCTAGAAACCTCATTTCTGCTGAAAAATTATGTTCCTCTTGCAGTTCAAATTCTTCTATTATTCTTAGTATTCTCAAAATGTTAAATTTTTTAACAAAAAAAATTTACAAATCAGAGAAAATTTTGAAACCCGATACGCTTCCCTAAATCGAGAATAAAATCGGAATTAAGAAAACAAAATTAATTAATTCAGCTTAAACATGGTAATGATTAGGGTTAGGGTTTCGAATACAAAAGCAGATAAAATCAAACAAACTAAAAATGAAAATCAGCAGCAGAAAAAAGTAATTGATATACGAATTAATTGAAAATGCTTGTATATAGGAGATGGGAAAAGTAGAAAGCACTAACGGTGCCTCCGCGGCCTCCGAGAGAGATACTGTTGAACAAGTGACCATCCGCCATTGCGAGAGAATTAATTGTAAATTGGCGTAGGGTGGGAATGAGATTTATATAATGTGGCGCGAAAAGGATTTACGGACTTGCCACTGTGGTCGGCGGAGGATTTATCGATTGTGGGGAGTTGATAGTAGGAATTTCACGTTCTAACGGAGTCAAATGATGTTTGTTAGGCCTTTTGCTAAAATAAAAAGGGTTATGTTTGGTACACATATAAATGTCCATAAGGGATATTTGTATCCCTTTATTGGGAGGCTCAGGATCCACTCGGCTCCCTCTAATAGGGGGACACAAATGTCTATTATGGACACCTCTATGTATACTATACACATAGCATTTTTCAAATAAAAATAGTTGGACAATCGACATAATTTGAAGCTAATGGTTGTGTCAAAGCTTGTGAGCCCGTGTATTTGGGTTGTCTTGGGGCCTACGGGCCCCTGGAGATCGAATGGGCAGTTCATCACATGAGCAAGATCTGATCTTGTTACAGGATTAGTCAGTGTGATTAGTAGGTCCAACCGGTTATTATGTCTAGACCTGATGATCGGTCCACAACTCAAATTATGGAGCGAATTTTACTACCATCGGCTTGTGAATCGACACAGTTGAATTACAAGCTGGTTCATGGGTCATTTTTTTCCGAGTCAATCCGAAGTGAGTCATTTGTGGCCTTTGATACGACGATTTGAAAGATGTGTTTTTAAGAGAGACGAACAATGTTAAAACATGTCAATTGTCTTACTCATGATATGATGATCATAACTGTTATATAACTCATGATCGTGTAAATAAAGTACATTTGCAAAAATGAAAAGGTATCACCATCTCTTAATTCTTAATCGGGAAGAAGGACAATTCGTCTGCAATGTTCTATGTTAGTGGCCTACATTTTTCATTGAATGCCTTGTGCTCGTTTGTACACAACATCGAATGCTATATTGAATGTTGGTCTCGGTGTTGATCCTCCCTTTTGATTCTTGTGGAATATAGTTGTTTGATGATCAATGGCTAAGCAAATATAGTTGATATGATTTTGATTTCTTCTACCACTATGCTACTCGTTTGTCTTTGTCTCACCACGCAGGGAAGTGAAAATGGGGGCGTAACAAAAGTGGAATTCTATGGTTTCATAAATACAACAATACTCTAATGAACTAATAATCAAAATTAAAAAATATTATTTAATTCAAACCATAATAGAAATACAGTCCTTTGATAATGGAAATGAATATATAATATATATATATATATATATATATATATATATTTGATTGGTTCTAGAAATATTTCAAACTAGATAATTGAGACAACATAAAATAAAAATGAAATTTAACCAACAAAGTAAGCCCCTATCTTATGCGGATTGTAATTAAGATTTTAATGTCAATTAAAGTTAACGGTTAATTTCAAGCACATATTTAATTAAATTCACAACTTTTCAACAATATATTTCATCAACTTTTATCAAAATTTCTTAAAGATCTAATTTTAATCCCCGCAAAACGAGGACTTAAATGAGAACATGACAATTAAAATGTTGATAGAAGTTAAAAGCTTTATTAAACATTATTTATTTATCTCGGAATGATTTCAAAGTCAAATCTAAGTGCCCGTTTGGCTCACATTATTCCACTCTTTGTAAGGAGATGAATAGTAATTTTTTGAATAATGTGTTGTTAAAAAGAATAATTTTTTTTGGGTTTGCGTGTAATATTATTTTAGTAAAGAATGTGTGATTGATAAGAAAAGAAAGAAAAATGAATTATAATTTAATGGGGAATAATGAGAGCCAAAAATGTATTAATTTTGTTATAATCTTACAAGATGAGTAATGTTGTAAAATAATCTTACAGAGTTCCTTAGAATCACTGTCATTGCAGCAGAGCGCACATTGGACCCTTGAACTCACTTATTTTTTTTGAAAATGTAATTTCATTTTTATTGAGCAATTAAAAGCTACATGTCCAAATTTGTTACAAAAACTACATGTGGTGTTAGAAGATTTAACAAACATGTTTTCAAGAGATTTTTGTTTTAGAGAAAATTTGTATCTAATGTCATTTCTATCAAAGATACATTTTTGTTTCCCAAGCATTAACTCAAAGTTTTGCTTTCCTTAGGTGAATTTGTGCACA